>CABHPP010117398.1:0-20493 GCA_902168425.1 Peromyscus attwateri | reverse complement strand
AAAAAAAATGGGTAATGTTTGATTGGATAGGTTTGAGAAGCCTTTCCTAGTATAATTTATGGTATGAAGCATAATTTAATTAAATGTTAAGCCATAGTACTGATCACATATATTGGTATAAGGTTTAAGAGTCGGCCTGTTGAAAGTATTGCACAGACATGCCTTTAGTTAGAGCTAGAAGTGTCAGAATGCCGTGTCCTACTTGACGACTCTGGTTACTGGTTCTTATGAATTTTAGTGTCTATTAAATATATTCATTCTATGAGATTTGAAAGTCTTTTTACATGGTTCGGTTGAAATCTGCCTAGATTAGTGCTAGGAAAACTGCAGAGAGTAGGTCTGGGTTAGGAGCCAAGACAGCTCCATGGTGTTTGGGTAAACAATGCGTCTCCAGGAGATGATGAGTTCTCTGCTCGAGGATGAGCATTTTTGGAACCAGTTTCCTCCTTATTCTGCTCTCTGCTTCTACCTTCTCTTCAGTGAACGACAACAATGAGTTATTTTTTATAATTTTACAAAATGTAAATATCTCAGAATTCACTATTTCATGAAGATATACTTACACTGTAAAAGCCATACACTGGCTGTTAATTACATCACATAAGCAGAACACTTTTGCCTACTGTGAGTAAGGAATTCTTTTTTAATTGTGGTTCTTATCAGGTTTCCTTCATTGTATAAGTATAATTTTCTTCAGAATTTATAAAAGAAATGCTATCACTTTGATTAAAATGTAAGTTCAAAGAGGATAAAACTTTTAGGCTCCATGAAACTATGTTAAAGCAATTCCATAAATCCTAACACTGAAGTGTTTACTGTTTTATCTCTCTGTGGTCAGTAACAGTATCAATACTTTCTCTGTCATTTCTGCTTTTTATAATTTGTGTCTTCTGTCTTTATTCTTCTTCATAAGTCTAGCTAATTGTCAGCCTTATTAATCTTTTTAAAATCCACTTTTTTGTTGGTTTTTCTGTTGTCTTCTTATTTTCTAATTAACATTTTCCTCCCTTTGAACTTATTTCATTCTTTATGCTTGCTGTGTGTTTCATCTGCCTTTTTTTCTACTTTTTTAAACTTATTAATTTAGGATCGTAGGCTTGTGCTGCAATGTATTTTCTCTGTGTATTGACTTAATTGCATCCTTTAGGCTCTGGTATGTTATGTTTCCATTGACATTCACCGCAAATTATTTTTTAATTTCCCTTGTGGTTTCTTTTTTGATCCACTGGTTATTTAGAAGTTATTTAGAAATGAATAGTTTCATTTCTTTATAGTTGTGAGGGCTCCAAATTTTCTTCTGTTAGTGATGCCTAATTTCATTCCATTGTGTTTAGAGACACACTCTATCTAATTTCAAATTTATTGAGACCCCTTTACTTATTCTATGGCCTACAATGTCATCTATCCCGGAATGTGTTCCACATATACCCAAGAAGATTCATTTTGCTCTTGCTTAATGGAGTGCTCCATAGTGGACTAGCTAATAACATTCAACTCCCCATTGATTTTGAATTAGTAGTTCTCTTCACTGAAAGTGGAATATCTATGTATATAGCTATCATTGTTGAGGTGTCTAATTCTCATAGAACCTTTTTTTAAAGGCCACCTTTACCTATGACTAGTACAGCAGCTAATGATTGCAACGCCATGTCACTGACACAGCATTTACCCATGATTTGCCGCTGAATTTCCAACAGCAAACTTAAATGATGACTGTCTTTTATTCAGTCAAGAATAGTCAATGACAGTGATATTTAAAGAAATAAGACAACCTGGCTTGAAGCTGGTAAAGTCAGCGCTTGAATTAAAGTGTGTTAGTTAAAATGCTATGTATTTTCCACGAGAGCAGGGTGTGGCCCCTCCCCCACTTTATTCCCTAGGCATCAAATTATAGCTGCTTGTCACCTGCAGAGTTCTGTTCTTCCTTTTTCCTTTTGACCACCAAGCCCTGTTCATTCTCAGCCTACCGACTTTGGCAGAGCCTCTGCCTGGCTTCCACCCAGCTGTCTGTGTCAATAGCTCACCTCCTGGGCTCACATATTCCGGTATTAAATTCTTCCCAGTCTTTGGGACCAGAGCCAGCAGGCTCCGATGATGACAGCAGACTTCCCCACCTGTCTATTCAGACACTGCCAGCTGGGCAGTGTCCCTCTCCTCAGCCTGCCTAAAATCATCTTTCCAAAACTACTGTCCCACCCTTCCTGGCTCCAGCCCTTCTCTTGGCAAAATATAAGAAAGACATTTCAGGACAGAATCATACAGCAAGATATTTTTTCAAAATCATTGTATAGTAAATAATTGATGAAATCTGAGTGTACCTACAGGAGAGGAAACAACTGGATGAAAAGTGGAGAGACACAGTGATTTGTTTTTGTTTTACATTCAGCCAACAAAAGAAAAGTCATTCAGCTGTGGCTTTGTTTGTTGTTTGTTTGTTGTGTGAATTGGGCAGATGTGTCTTTCAAGCAGGTGCACAATGGTTCCATGGATCAAGAGTCTGTGTGACTGGGCGAGGAATGTGTGTGTGTGTGTGTGTGTGTGTGTGTGTGTGTGTGTGTGTGTGTGTAGGGTGACCTGTAATTGAAGTTGTTTCAGATTAAGTCTGAAGTTTGACTTGGAAATCTTGAGATTAGGGTCAATGGGTGTGGCAAGAGAAGGACATGCTTTAGATGAGGGTATGCAATGGAGCTTTGGAGTGCCAAAATAAGTCAAGAGCAGATCGAAAAATGTATAAACATTTCACTAGTGCACATACCCGTTACTTGATGTAGATATCTTTATAAAATGTTCGACAGGTGAATTACATTTTAGCATTGTATAGCCCAATATAGGTGGCTGAATAAAATGAAACATAAACCCAATGTATTGATTAGTGAGCAAGAAAATACAGTCATTGTCCTAGACTCAAGAGATGGTACATGGTAAAGTCATTGTGGAAGACAGATGTATGTGTTTGTGGGGATTGGTGTCTGTCTCTGTTGGCAAGACCTTTTGGAAGAGATTTTGGTATTGCACAAAAGACATCGAGCATGCAATAATTTAGTGTTTTGATCTTTTCAGAATTGGCTCATTATTCTTCTAACTTTGTAACTGATACAAGTGAAAAGTGGTTATTTCTTATACTTCTCATTGGTTAGACTATGGGAACAGGATTCTAATTCAAAGTATGAGGAAAATGCACTTCTTATTGGCTTCTGGGGAAGAATAAACCCATAGTGCCTTTGGGCTATGGATTTTTATGGTGTCATTTTGACATCTGGGCTTGGATAAAGCAAAGAGTCTTTGTCCTTTTACCCAGAAAAGACAAATGCAAGTATTTAATAGTGATAAATTGGAGACCGTTTAAATTGTCCTTATCAGGGGAGTACATAAAAAAAGTGAACATATATGATGAGATTACAAGTCGGTAAGAGGAATGAGCGGATATAAGCAAAGGAATAGGTTCCTCCCAAATCACAAAATAAGTTAGGAGGCATAAAACTAGTTACACACATTTGAAACAAAGACTCAATGTTATTCAGTTTTTAAGAATATATACACATTTTATGAGTGTTATAACATAAAATTTGGAGTTTATACTAAATTCATAATTAAGATTAGAGTATTTTATAGATCAAGTAATTCTTTAAGAAGACTTGCATTTGCATATTTCAACAATTATATAGTGATATATACATAACACAAAGTGGAGTTTTTAATTGGATTTGATATTTGGAATAATTCATTACTTTTTTAGTGAATTTTTAAAAAGTGCTTAGGCTTGGGCTGGAGAAATGGCTGAGCAGTTAAGAGCATTTGCTGTTCTTAAAATGAATGTGGGGTTAATTCCCAGAATCCTTATGGCATCTCCCAACCATTTGTAACTTTGGTTCCAGGGTATCTGAAGCCTTCTTCTGGCATCCATGGGAGATCTAACAGAAGATCTAACAGGCGGGCACATAGTGCACAGCAAACACGCAGGCAAAACAATCACAAACAGAGGGTAAAGTTATATTTAAAAAGTACTTAAGCTTGCACAATTAAAAAGGTAAGACATAATCTGGCATAATGGTACATTTATTTAGTTTCATCTACTTGTGAGTCTAAGACAGAAAGATCACTTGAGTCCAGAAGTTCAGCCTCAATAGGGAAGGGGGAGAGAGAGAATAAATGTTAAGATTTTTTTTTTCCAGAACAAGTGCTCAGTACAAAAGAACACTGTTGGACATGCACAGGGTCCTGAGTCCAGATCCTATCTCTCATGTAAAACGCAGGGTGTGTCAACTCAATTAGTTATGATTCCAGGGATGTGGGGAATGGGGGCGACTTAGAGACAGAGGATTGCCGGGCTTTGCTGATCAGCAGCCTTGCTTCAGATTCAGTGGGAGATGTACAGCAGAGAGAGATAAAGCTGGACACCTGACACCTTCCCCTGGATTCTGCATACAACACACATACATATACCACAGTCCCATCTCTTCAGTCCCAACTTTGCTCATTTCCATATTGGGGAAAGAAAGCAGTTGTAACCTTCACTTTGAAATAACAGGAAAACATTGCAACATGTTTTGGCTTGCAGGTCTTGGCTCTGCAACCCAGACTCAGTAAGGGGATGAAGAAAGAATGTGACACTAAAGAAACTACAGACACATGAATCAGAAAAGCTAGGACAGGTGAGCTGTGCATACTCTGATGGAGTGGTGCCAACTAAGGCAGTAACATGGAACCAGGATGCACTTATTAGGTACAGCACAGGAGAAGGGATTAGCTAATCATCCTAGGAAGGGAAGAAGTCTCTGTAGGAGCTCTCTATAGGCAAGAAGTCTCAGTCTGTAAACATCTGGGAGAATGAAGTTATAGTTACTCGGTTTTAGACACGCTGGTCAATGTTTATAAACATTCATATTGAAATCGGACGAAGGCTTTGCTTTTCTGAATCCAAAGGGGGAAAGACCCGTCAATTTCCCACAGATCTGAGGCCTGGGCATAGCTGTGCTCATGTCCACAATATAAATTCACTCAGGACTTCATCTTCCCTTTACACATTTGCTCAGGACTTCCTCTGCTTCCATAAGAAAGAATGAGTTTTGTTTGCAGGAACTTATATACCTTGTAGGGAAATGCTTGTCCTTTCTTTAATAGATTCTTCTTAATAAAAGTATTTGATTTCAATGGAATGTGTCAGAATGCTAATCAAATCTATGTGTGGAGAGCTGGAGACATTTCTGCAATAATGTGTACATGTAATGTACATCTTTCACATCAGTTCCCTGACGAGGATACGCCAAAATCTACGATGGAGTCCTAGGGTACCACTCAATGCACCCAGAAACCCAAGACTGACACAGACTGGAAAGCAGCCATTATTAAACAATGTGATAAATACTATAATAAAGATATATATAGATTTATAAATGTACCTTGTTTTTGTCAATGACTAAGTAACAGTGGACATCTCTTCCACCATGAAGAACTTGAAAATTCAATAGCTGTGTTCACTTCCTGTTTGGACCACCATCAGCACAGAACTGTGATTTTTAAAATAATAACACAGATGAAGGGAATGCTACAAATAACTGGCTTTCTGCAGGGATCCAACACTTTAGGATACTGTTCTGAGGTAACACAAGCACAGCAGAGTGGCCTCACAAGGCTGAAAGGAGAGGACATAGTTTGGAGATTAGAGAGGCTGAGCTGGAATTTGCAGAGATGATTACAGAGGAGGGTACTCCAGGACATAAAGAGCCCCAGACTCTATGTTGTGTGCCCCTTGAGCTGTTTGTAACTAAGAAGCAGTACTCATATAGGGTTTCAGGTGAAACTCAAGGAGGCCAAGTGAGTTCCCAACTTCCCAGAGTAATTCTCAGGTCTCAGAGGCATTTGTGTCTCAACGAGACCAGAGAGTGACTTTGTTGAACACGTTTGTCACACAGCAAAGGAATGGCACATACTGAAGCTAGTAAAAGTAAATCTCAAACTTTCAGAAACAAAGAGATACAGCATCTGCAATGAAACAGGGAAGGCAGTGTGGTTGAAGTTACAGGCTGTGAAATCAGGAAGATGAAAGAGTTGACTTTCAAAGAAACTAGAATAATGAAAAGTACAACATTACTGCATTAAATCTCTAAGATCCTAGAAAAGGAACAGTAAAGTATAGTAAACCAAAGGAAAGAAATAATGAAAGGTAAAAATCAGTGAACAGAAAGTAGACATACAGAAAAATCAATGAAATCAAAGGCTTCTTTTCTTTGTAAAGATTAATATAATCAACAATCTGGAAGTGATAACAGTTTAAGTCTATAAAAAAAACAACACACATTGCTGATGCCAGGTTAACAGGGAGGCGAAACTACAAATCTCAAGACATTGAAGCTGATAGAAAGGCAGGACAAGTTATGGAGATATGAGAGAAAAAGGAGCCCCTAGTCCTGGAGTCTGACTGAAACTTCTCACCAGTTAAGAAGCACAGAGGCCAACACAATCAACAATAGTTGTTGTAAATGTTGCCAACATAGGAATAGTATTCCTTTCATATATAGATATTTTATGTGAAAATATTAATGATGACCCCAGGTTTAAGTCCTAGGTATATATGACATCAGAAAGGAATACATTTGTTTCTCCAGATATTTTTTTTTCAGGGAATCTCAAAGAAGACCATTTGTTCTCTACAGAAAATATATCCTACCTCCCTTCATCTCTGGGAGCTACAATTTTACTGCATCAATCGTAATCCAGGGAGATATCTCTCAAGAATTACTCTGTGGTCTCCTATATGTTCCTCAGCTATACTTCAAAGCTATCACCTTCACTTCCTCTCTACTGGTCAGCTTTCATAGTACTGGAAAGTGTTTTACAGGCTGCAGGAGAAAAATCATCAACATCCTTACTTAGCTCTGTGAGCTACAATAATGCCCAGGTTGGTAAGATATATTCACTGATGCATTAATGTCATCAATGTAATGGAGGCAACTAGCTCACTCTATAGGAGAAAACAATTGCCTAGTACTGTAAATCTGACCCAGAACTCATGGTTACGAGGTCTCAGGCTCCAGGGTTTAATCTATGTAGCATGAATCTTAAAAGTTCTCATTTTCTGGCCTCTATATCTAGTGGCTGTTCTGTTCTCTGAACCCGAGTAAGTTTATTAGGGTGCACAATATTTTGGGGAACACAATATCACCACATTTCCTCTTTTTTGTCTAAAATTTAAAAAAGCTTATAACTAATACAAGTGAAACTATACACAATAAGTATATACAATATATACAGTCAAGAATTACATTAACAATGTCTAGTCCATTAACATTTGACAGGTTCAGACAAAAAACTCCATTATATATATATATATATATATATATATAAACAATGTCCAGTCCAGTAACATTTGATAAACTCAGACAAAAAATTTCATTACTTATCCTATTTAAAACAAGTAGTTCCTTTTTAAAAATAGATGCAATAATTGATCTTTTTGTCTTATCATATCCATATTCTCATTTTTCTTTTCACAATAGATTCAATAATCTACCTTTTGTCATTTTTATATCTTCCCCTTTTTCTTTTTAGAGTAGATTCAATGATCTACCCATTTATCCTATTATTTCTTTATCTTTTTTTTCAGAGTAGATTCAGTGGTCTACCTCATATCTATATTCTCTTTTTCTTTTTCTTTTTTTTCAAACAAAAACTCTGAATCTAATCTCCTTGTTCAGCTTTTTTCCTGACCATTAACAATTAACAACTTGTAACCAACCATCATAAACCATGACAATATCCATAACTGATTAAACAACCAAAAACCTCCTATCCCACCTCTTGGGAATGTGGGCATTGTTTTCTTAAAATTACTTCCTGTTTCCTGGGGGTGAAGCATCTTTAGGAAATCCTGAAAAGAAAATTTTGGGGTTAATTGTCAAGTCCTGTATCATTTGTCCAGTTTCTGCATAATGGGAAAGTTCAGGGCTTAAGTCCTTGCTCGAGTAGTCTGTGAATCTGGATCATCTCAGTTAGTCATCTCAAAATTGTCCTGAGCAATTTGTAGTCCAGAGCCAATCTTTCTTTGGGGTTAATAAGCTTAATGGCTTTACCATAGTACATGTGGAATCATCTTGGTGGGGTCCCGTCATCCTTTTGAAGATTTCAAAGTTGCTGTTAGGTGTGGTCATGGTTCCCTTCACATTTTCTTTGTGTGTGTGTGTGTGTGTGTGTGTGTGTGTGTGTGTGTGTGTGTGTGTGTGTGTGTACCTCCTCTGTGGTTTGGAGCAATCACAGTCTGATAAATGTCTGTCTCTCGGAACCATGAATGTTCTTCCCTAGAAGAGAATATCTTCACATCAATTTCTCCCCACCATTTGTCTTGCCAAACTTTTCCAAACTGACTTTTGCCGATGCTTTCTTGTAACAAGATGGTCCATGCAATTCTTTGAACAAGCAGCAGTAAACCCTTCATCCCAGGTAGCAGCATCACTGCAGTCACCAACACGATGAGAAGCAGCCAGCAACTCAGAGCAGCAGCCTCTGCCTCCATGGTCCCACCACTGTTTGTGGCTTGGCCCCAGCTGAAGCTTCTCCTTAGCAGGCCTCCTAGGCCGGCCTCAAACTTGGAATCCTCCTACCTCTGCCCCCTTCAGTAAATCCAACCAGTGTGCCACCACAACTGGCAACGTGTAGCTTGGGCCTGAGCTTGTGCCCGCAAGGCCACAGGCAAGTAGCTTTTTCATGAAGTCGTACCACCCACATTGGGCGCCAGATGTAGCACGAATCTTGAAAGATCTTATTAATAAAAACAAACCCAGAGCCAGGTATTGGGGTGAACGCTGAATGATCAGAGAAACAGAACAAGCCACAGCCACCTCACCTTGCCAATTCCTCAGCTGATCTTGTTTCCTCAGACTAGAAGCCTCTGAGTCCTTATCTAGAATGAATCTCAGCTGAACTGTTGCTCAAAAGCCTAAAAGCTTAACCAGCCTCTAGTTTCTGGTCCTCATGCCTTAAATACCTTTCTGCTTTCTGCCGTCACTTCCTGGGATTAAAGGCGTGAGTCACCAGGCCTGGCTGTTTCCAGTGTGGCCTTGAACTCACAGAGATCCAGACAGATTTCTGCCTCTGGAATGTTAGGATTAAAGGCGTGTGTGCCACCATTTTCTTGCGTCTATATCTAGTGGCTGTTCTGTTCTCTGACCCCAGATAAGTTTATTAGGGTGCACAATATTTTGGGGAACACAATATTACCACAAATCTACTGTTATTATTTTGCTAAATGAACATAATATTAAACTATCCTTTAAATTTGTATCTCTATATATCCCTATGTCCACAAATTAGTGTAGCTTTCAGACTTCATCAGAGAAGTTTCTTTGTGCAATAGACAGGAATTAAGACAGGAACTCACAACTGGTCAAACTGCAGAGAATAAATGTCTGTGTAGTACTCAATCATAAATGGGACATCTACATCATAGACACTCCTCCTAAAACTCAGGGACCAATGTGGAAGAGGGGGACAGAAAGATTGTTTGAGACAAAGATTGGAGATTACCAGAATAAACAGTGGACAGCCAAACTCTGTGCGTATGAGGGCAGCACAAATTTTATTTGGTAGATTGTAAAAAAACAAATGGACTTGAAGTTGGGAAAGGGTGGGAGGTGGGTGGTGAAAGGTGGCTCTTTGGGGACTTAGGGGAAGGGATAGGAAGTGAATATGACCAAAATACATTATATATATATATATTCAAAGAGTCAATTAAAATGCTATATTTAAATTAAAATTCCAAGTAATAGTTTTAGACCTTCCCAAATGCTATATAATGTGCCAATTGTAAGAAACAGTGAACTGCAACTCCTCTTTAAGAAGGCCATACCCATGCTTTGAGGTGTTTCTTTCTTACTAAGAAACTTTCTTTCTTTTAATCCTTGTCCTTAAGCCTATATTATAACACCCGCATTAAATCCTAAGTCTGTTTCATACTGACTAGTCCTGACATTTGTTTCTGACATCATCCGAGGTTTATGCAAGTTGAGGTCACTAAAAGGTTAAGGGGTCTCCCAGGCTTCTAGGATGACAGTGATGGAACTGTGCCTCTGACCCCTTCACTGTTGACAACATGATAGGCACAATAAGAGAACCTCATGAGCAACTTAACGTTATGTATTGCAGAATATTAGTAAAATTACAAATTACTTAAAAGATACAATTTACCCAAACTGATCTGAACATAAATAGAAAAGGCTATCTTATGTATTAGAGATATTAAATTCATAAGTAGAATTACTACACATTAACATTCCAAATTCAAATACATGAAATTATATTTTCATATACTAATAGCAATCACCAGAATATGTGTGTGTGTGTGTGTGTGTGTGTGTGTGTGTGTGTGTGCATAAAATTAGCACCAAAAAGTTAAACATTTATGAAATATGGGCAAATTCTTTGTACTGAATGTTTTAAAATATAACTATGAGAAATTGAGGAAGGACTGGATGATTTAAGAGGGATCACACATTCATGACTTTAATACTAAGAAACCATTTCTAGTTGTGCATGTTGGCACACACTTTTAATCCTAGCACTCAGAAGGCAGAAGCAGTGAATCTCTGTAAGTTTGAGGCTGACCTGGTCTACAGAGGGAGTTCTTGACCAGTCAAGGCAGCATGTGAGACTCTGTCTCATAAAACTTCATTTATTCCCAAAATGGAACTGAACAGATGTCTAAATTCAAAATGGAATTTTTGTGGAAAACAATAAGGTGATTCTAAAGAATCAAAATTTTTTTTGAAAGTGAAGGTACAAATGAAACAACATCTATTAACTGCTTTCAGAGCTAACTATAAAGCTGTAGCAATCAATCAACCAGGCATAGATATTGTATAGGTATGTGAGTAACTGACAAACTGATTTTCAACAAATGTGGCAAGGAATTTCAATATACAAAAATAAAGTTTTCTAACAAATATTTGGTATCAAATATTTGATACCAAATATGGAAAGAAGCACTGAGTGTTGCATTTTAACATAGGAATTCTGACAAGTTTTTGTTAAATAACCTATTTTTAAAACTAGACAAAATATTTGACAGATATGTCATGAAAGAAAATACATATGAGGCCCAAAAAGTACTTGAGACTATGACTGACAGTGTTGAGTATGACCCCTAGAAAAGCAAATCACCCAGTGTCAAATCCTTGAAAGTCCCCTATAGTTTACTCTGGCTTCAACCAAGTCAAAGAAGCAATACAAAGTGTCCAGAGAGAGGTCAGAGGGTTCAAATGAAGGCACAGGTGCAATGGGGTCTGAGAAGATCTGCCTTGTCTACTGAGGGAACCTGCTTCCTTCATGGGAGCTGTCAAGTGCTTCTAGAATGTTCTCCTTGTCATAGCAGGACAGATGTAGCTAGTTAATGGCACCAAAGCTTATACTATGTCATCCACAGACTTTCTTCTTGTTCAGTGAGCATTGTGGTTGAGGATTCCCCTGAAAAGACGAGTGACCTTGGTCTTGCCACTCCGGTGCAACACCAGGGAGAACACATGAGTCTCTGCCACTCAACCAGAAGGGTTTCCTGTTTATTAATCCATCTGGAACTTTCTCAGGGCAGTAGAGAAGACCTAGTTTTCCAACTTGTGGCTAAAACGCTCTGTGGTAAGTAGGGAACACTAGTTCAGCCATTTCTACCAAACCTTTGGTCTTCCAGGCGGTAGTTCTGGCTCTTGGGGGACCCTGTCTGTCATAGTAGCTAATTGATCTTGTTGACATTCCTGATGAGAGTTAATTTCAATGACCTTTATATGGCCTGCCAGTCTCTGTTTGTTTCCTTTGGTTGGTGCAACTAGGCTGGGATGTTATAATTAGTCATTAGTGAACACAAATTGAGACCAGATTAGGTGGTGTCTGTGTACCCAACAGGGCAGTCAACTTGCAGAACAACGACAACGCTGAGGACTGTTGAGGATGAGGAGCATGAGAGCTAGTACATGGCTCATGGGCATGCAGAGTTGCACAGCCAGTTTGAAAAGCTGTTTTACAGTGTCTTAATAACATAAAATCAATTTATAATAAGACCTAGCAATTCCATTCATGCACATATTTACCCAAGACAAATTGAGACTTATTTTTACACCAATATTTGGACATGATGTTCATAACCACTCAATTTCTTACCAAAACTGAAAACTCATGTTCATCAAGGGAATAGCAAACACATTTTAGTACATTTGGTCAGTGAAATATAGTCAGCAATAAAAGGAAGAAGGTATTGATCAGCAGCACAGATGGAGCACAAAGCATACTGTGTCAAAGAAGGAAAATAAAACACACTTGCTATATGATTTTGTTTACATTAAATTTAGCAAAGATAGTACATTGTCAAAAGAGAAATAACAACATTGGACTCCAATGGTGCAGGGCTGCTTGAAAAGTCAATTTGGGGGACAATGGAAACTGTTTGAAACCTTGCCTGAGATACTAGTTCCAGCAATATAAAAACCCATTAATCTGTAACCTCAAAAGAATATATTTTTAAGATGTAAATTATACCTCATAATTATACATAATTAATACAAATAAAACCAAAACTTGCATCCCTAATTATACAATGTAAAATTAATTACTTAAACTTAATTAAAATAATGTTGAGATGGCTCACAGACTAGCATTAAAACTTTGAAAGTTTCCTGAAGAAAACAGAAATACACATTTCCAACGTTGGACAAGCAAAGTTTTATTTTTTCCTCAAGGGGGAATAGAATACATTAATAAATACTTTGGGGGCACGTAGAAAAGTAGCCCATTTTTTTTTTTTTTTTTTTTGGAAATCAGGGAAGGCTTTTTAGAAAATGGGCTCTTGACAGAATTGCATAATTTCTGATGCAGCATGATCCATGTGCACTGTGGGGAACTATCAGCATCAGGGTAAGCATTCAAAGGCAGAAGGATAAGGAAGGATATCTTTCAGTATCTAAAGAGTATCCTAACAAATGTCCCAGATGCGAGCGTCTATATTAACCAGGGAGATGACTTTAAAGATGTGGAGTAGCTTGGGTGATAGAGGATAGGAAGGTGGGGATAAGAAAATCTGGCAAGCAGCTTCCCTCTGCCTTGTCTCTAGGTGGCATCCATATTCACTTCAGTTCAATGTATTGTCTTATGGGACAGTGCGATGTCATCGTTGTCAAATCAGATTTTTCAAGAAAACCTGAACACCGAAAGTTTTATGCAGGATCTCCTGAATTTCAAACCTTGTAACAGTGTGGGGGCCAACACCGCGTAGGTCAAAGCACAGAACAGGGAAATCACACATACACACATCTCCAGACAGGCTGTATGCCTTCCAGTTTACAGTTTGCATCCCCAGTGTAAATCTTGTGGGATTTAGTATCTTGAGGGAGGATGATGATGAATGACTATTCAGAAGTTTCTGACTGGGACAGTTGATGGCAGTAACTGGATTCAGAAATCAGACATTATGAGCATGTGTCTGTGCGGCTCACCTTCAGTTTGGAGTGCTATGTAATGGAATTTTCCAGAAGGTGTTGGAGTCCCTCACACTATTGTTAAAGGACAGAATGAACGCTGGAAAACTGGATATTATAACTGATTGTGGAATTTTGGTCTGCACTGTCTCTTCAGAAACTGTCCGACTCGGTTTCCCGGTGCTGCTGTTTAAGCTGACCCTCTCAATACCTACTTAGTAGTTTACTTAAGGTAAGATCCTTGACTTGCTATTCTCTTCAAAACCTACCTCCTATTTCTTTCGTGTAATGCGGTTTTTTTCTTATGTAAGACCATCCCAAAGTGACAAAGCCATTGATTATGTCCTAAGGTCTTATTGACAAACTCCGTGAAAAACATCAATGTATACATGCCAATAGGAATATTTTAAAGCATTTCCTCCCCCCCTCCCCCGATGTCCAGGCTTCAACCAGTGGAATAAGGAAACATGGAACCAATAATGAAAAAGAGCTACTCAGAAAATTCTTAGTGTGCTTCTCAGCTGATAAGAGAAAGTCGTTAGAATTTTAAGCTGGAGAGACTGGATATGTGCTTTGAAGAGATGAATTTGGTAAGAATTTTAAAAATGAACTGGATGATGGAAGCCAGACTGCCATGAATTCTATTTTGAGACTTTCACTATCCCCAAGCTAAGAGGTAATTTACAGGTTCATAACTGTTAGTTGTTCATTGTAACGGTGATAGCAAAAAAAAAAAAAAGGTAGTGAAAATTCACCATGAGGCTTACTGATTTTTAGAATCAGTCTTTGAATTTGTTTTCATTTGCCTGCGAGTATGCTTTTGTTAGTCATGAATATTTCTTACAAACTAGATCTGATCTGAAATCAATTTAAGAATATTTGTTAGCTCTCTTGTACAGTGCTGCCTTGTGTCTGTCCAGATAAGAAATAATCCAGTGCAACGGGCCTTGTTCACAAAGAGGTGAAAATGTAAATCCCCGAGCTAAAGAGGAAAGATACAAGAGAGATCTCAAAGTTCCTTGCACATTCCTAGTTCCAGCAAGGTGCTAGGGTGACAGGTGGTCTGGAAGTGTGAGAATGAAGGTAGCCAGAACGCCACTAATCTTCACATAGAAATCACCCATTTGCAGTTGCTCTTAGAAGATTAATGAGGAGATGGATGTGCATAGAAAACCTCTAAATGACTATATTTTTTACATTTGGAAACTGCGGGCGACACCAGCCCACACCATCTGTTGGCTTGGCAGCTGTGACAGTTGACAGCATCGCTCAATGGAGGAGCCAGCATTCACGTTTGGGAGGATAAACGCACAATTAAGCATGGCTGGGAGAGTTTGCGGACAGTGGTTTCTGTGGAAAGTCTAGAATCGACTTTCTTTGCTATTCATGCTGTGCAAAACTCAGAACTTTGAAAGTTCTCTCTCAGAACAATCAGCTCAGTCCCCCTCACTTCTCATAGAACTCCTTCCTTTTAGCAAGGTATGACTGTTGCTGTCTCGATCTGACCTGCTGTGTTTACCTGGAGGACATCCATGCGTGATTGAGCCCACCCACATTCCACTTTGGGAAGCGGGTGTTCATCAGGTGGATGCAGCCCTTCCTCCTCCTCCTCCTCCTCCTCCTCCACAAGGATATATAAAGGTTTAACAATCACTGAGGAGGGGATTCTTCTTTGATACTGTAGGGGCTGCTCCTGTAGGTAGCCAGCTTAAACATGTTGGTTCACCAACCTGGATCCTGTAGCAATTCTTTGGTCTGTCTGGGTAAATCGACATCTGTTCATGTCCTCCTTGGAAAACTTGCACAAGCAATTCAGAATAAACCCTGTCTTGGTACTCCTTCCTTCCTCAAGACCGCAAGCTTTTCTTGCTTGAGCTCTTGCTTTTCTTGCTTGCTGGGTTCTCACACTTACTTAGCTGGATTCCTTTTACTCTTTTGCACAGTGCATGTGTCAACCCCAATACTGGATAAATTCTACTCTCAATGTCCTTGAAACCTCCAGGCCTGTTTGTTGCAAGATTCATTTATGTGAAGGTGATGAGTTGATCTATTCTGACTTTCAACATTTAACTAAGATTATCTATCTGAATTCCTCTTCTGCAGATGTGATACTAAAATCTCTTCTGGAATATACATTACTTTTTAATGTACCTGGTGGCAAAATCTAGTGTGGATTTTAACCTAAAGTGACCTAGAACTATTACTTATTTATTTTTATTAGCAGGACTATTACTATTTCACTAAACAAGTGTATAATTTGCCATTTGACAGAAGATATATATTAGACCTACATTATTTTTTTCTTGCGGGGGGTGGGGAGGTTGGTTTCGAGACAGGGTTTCTCTGTGTAGCTTTGTGCCTTTCCTGGAACTCACTTTGTAGACCAGGCTGGCCTCAAACTCACAGAGATCTGCCTGTCTCTGCCTCCCAAGTGATGGGATTAAAGGCATGCGCCGCCACTGCCCGGCTAGACTTACATTATTGTACCACTAAAACAAAAATATGAATTCCAAAGCACACTTAACCCCAACTGTCCAGTACATTTTTATAAAACTAACAAGCTTGTGCAATGGTTTTTATTTTTATTTATTTTTTTACAGTAGTCTTGGAAGGTGATGAGTGCTCTGCTGCATCCATTTTCAGATGATAAGTGGAAGATCTAAGGTTTGAAACTAGATGTTCTTCCATACTCCCCAGTGCTTTTGCACGTTTCTTTCTTTAGCAGCTATTGTTAATTGTATTATTAAACCAAAGGTTTCAGTAACAAAGCAAAACTTGGAGAACTAGAAGCAGTGAATGAAAGGTGCTCAGCCCGCAGACTTCAGCCGGCAGTATTCTTTGTTGTGAACGCCTGTCTGTCTTTTGTTCTGTGCAGTCATTATAGATCTCAGACAAAATAGACATGACCCATATGTGCTGTTTTGCATAATGCTTTCCTTCATTTAACTTCTGTTATACGCTCCTGTATTGCACTAACTTCTCTTCCACATCATGATTTAGCTATTTTGGAAGCTTCTGGTACAGGGGACTCATGGTGTATTCTCAGAAACAGAGTTTGGGTTTTGCTTAGTCCTGATTTCCATTCTACCCCTCTCCTACCTTCCCACATAGACACCCACATCAGAAATTTCTCATATACAACTCTGGAAAGGTAAATATTCATATCAAATGAATGCTATAAAGATACTGCATGTTAATAAATTACTAAGTATATTCTGAGTGTTGTTTAGGTTCAAAATTTAGGTCTAGAAAAAGAAAACATGAAATGTTTTCCTCTATATTTCACAGTATATATCTGTCTTCTTTGATGCTTTATTTTCTGCTGCAAGATTTTTCTATCCTGAATATTGATAGAGGCCCATTCTCCTTGTGTGAATTGTCTCTTTCCAAGCTCATTATGTCTGTGTTGAGAATACTGTTTCCAAATGTGCTATTTATTAATACATGCATTTCTGAAATTAAAAAATAAAGGATTGTATATTTTCTAAGTAATTTTAATCATAATATGCTAAGAACCAGTCTTGCTTTAATATTTTTATACTTGTTCTTTTTTTAAGATCTAACTACATATCTATCATCTGTTTATCAATCTAAATATCTATTTATCACCTATCACCTATTTATCTTTAGTCTATCTATTGTGGTAGTCCACAAAGTTTCCTTGTTAGATCTGAGCTTGTTTTACACAGCATAGCTGCATTAGGGGGATGGCTTGACCATGTGCAGGGTCACCAGGTGTCTGGGATGGTCTCCACTTGGCTGTGCTGGGGGGAATTCTTTTGCTCCACCCTTTGGCATTCCTTTAAAAGTTCTTTAGTAGAGACAGAAGGGGCTGGTGTGTTTTGACCCAGGCCCTCCCGAGCTATCCTGTGTTCTAACTATCTCTCTCCTCTATACTTCTATCTACATACTTCTTACTTCTTCTTCCTCAAGAGTACCCTGGGGGGAAAAGAGGGAGCTGGTCTCCCTCAATCTATCTCTCTATCTCTCTATCTATCTATCTATCTATCTATCTATCTATCTATCTATTTATCTATCATCTATGTCTATCAACTATTCATCATCTGTCCATTACTTATTTATTTACAGTCTTTATATTTATCTATCTATAATCCATCTACCATCTATCTTCTATCAATCTATCCACAAACTGTTTTATCTATTACATATAATTCATATATAATATAATTTTAAAATATATAAAATCATCTATCTGTGCCATTTCATTATTTTTATCATGTTTCTACCTATCTACCATCTATTTTTTCCTAGCTATATTTAACTGCTTAGTGGTATCAATGAAGGTCAGCCATTTAAGGTTGGTGGACACTGCATAGTACTGTCTGGACAAGTAATACAGACAGTACTCTGTGGAACAGCTCTGACTATGCTCTTTATGGATCTGAGTAAGAATTTCTAGAGTACAATGGTTCACTCATAAGAAATATGAAAGTTGAATTTCTGAAAATAATGTTACATTGTTGTGGTGGTTTGAACTGTAAGTTAGCCCCAATTATAGCTAGAGTTTTCCTGCCTGGTCCACAGTCAGGACAAATCTCTCTCACCTGCCAGTCCCGCAGCCGCTCAGACCCAACCAAGTAAACACAGAGACTTATATTGCTTACAAACTGTATGGCCGTGGCAGGCTTCTTGCTAACTGTCCTTATTGCTTAAATTAATCCATTTCTATAAATCTATACCTTGCCACATGGCTCATGGCTTACCGGCATCTTTACATGCTGCTTGTCCTGGCGGCGGCGGCTGGCTGTGTCTCCTTCCAACTTCCTGCTCTTTTCTCCTCTCTGTTAGTCCCACCTATACCTCCTGCCTAGCCACTGGCCAATCAGTGTTTTATTTATTGACCAATCAGAGCAACACATTTGCCATACAGAACATCCCACAGCACCCAATTAAATGTTTTCCTTTATAAGAATTGTGTGGTCATGGTATACCTTTACAACAATAGAAATCCTAACTAAAACAATTGCTTTTGAACACCTTTGATAGTTTAATCATTAGCAAGCAATTCATGTGTGTTTTTCATTTCCCACCCACACTAAATCCAGGTATACATCAAGTTTGAAATTTTGAAATCTGGTGACTGTAACATGGGAATTTCATTTAAATGCACATTCTTCAATGCTTCTGAAATTGGGAACAATCTTTATGCTTTGGTTATCCATTAGTGGTTTTATAACTACATATTCATTTGTCCTGGTACATTTACCCTTGGATTTTTGTCCTTATTTCTATTCAATAGTTTATATAGACATAAAGGAAAAATATTCCATTTTATGGTAATATTGAAATTTCTTTCATCTATTTCTTTCAATTTTGAATTTGTTTTTATTTTTGAAATTAAAATATAGCTACAACAATTTTCTCTTTCCTTTTCCTCCCTTCAACCCCTGTCATTTGCCCTTCCCCCTTGCTCTCGCTCAAATTGTGGCCCCTGGTCTCTTTTTATTTAATTTGAAAATATATAAGTATATATTCTCTATATATAAATATATATTTCTAAATATGCAAATATGATCTTCCCTGAGGAAGACTATTTTCTCCCACCCTCATCATTTCTTAGTAGCCTGAAGTTCTTACTGTTGGATTTTTTTATACTAAATCTATTCATTGATATTTACATAATAATACAGCATTGTTATAATATACTTGTATTTACACCCTAGTGTATGGTCTCATATCCATTCATACATATGCAACACTAATTGGACTTAGTTATGAAAATAAATAATTACACAAATTAAAATAAGACCTGAAATTGGGAGGGGGACATCTTAGGGGAAGATATAGGGGAAATTGGAGGAGAAAAAAGGGCGTTTATATGATTATGTTTAATTAGATACATGTACAAAATTCTATAGACTAAATAAAACTATGAAATTACTATAAATGTAAATAAGACTTTATAAGAAATTAGAAAATTAAAATAAAATTATTCAGAAGCTTTTCTTAGTTTTCCTATGTTCTGGAAAACTTTAAATAACGTTACAATGATTTTCGTCAAAATACATAATATAAGTTCTAAAACGGTGGGCCTGGTGCTGATCCCCTTCCTTCCTCCATCTACCCTTTGCCTGCTCCCTCTCCCCTCCCTTCATCCTTCCATCCCTTCATCCCTACTACTTTCTCAACACCCCTTCCCACACCCCATGTGCAGTTTAATTTAGAAGAAGAAGGGTGGTTTCTGCCATCCACGGCTCCCATTTCATTCCCTTTGGCTCCATAGTATGCTGTGGTCTTGCATGCAGCATAACTTCGGAGTGCTTGTGGGTCCTTACCCTTGGCAACATGCTTGTGAAGCTTGATATGATCTGGGACAGATGTGTACTCTTCGAGGGCAGCTGTGCAGGGCTTCTGCTCCATCGACCACACTTTTAGCATTGCTTGGATTCTGAATGCAAGTTCTGTGCCTGAGGGAAGGGTGACTTCTCTCTTTTCTTTTCTGGTTGTGTTGTGTTCTGCTTAGCATAGTGTCAGTTCTTGGTACTGTTTGTGGTGTGGTATAGAGAGGGTCCCTAAATACTCAAAGGATGCTCAATCATACCACAAGGACACTTGCTTAACTATGTTCAAAGCAGCTTTATTTGTAATAACCAGCACCTGGAAATAACCCAGATGTTTTGCAAGCAAAGAATGGATAAAGAAAATGTGGTACATTTACACAATGGAGTATTACCCAGTTGTTAAAAACAATGACACCATAAAACTTGAAGGCAAAAGAAAAAAAGAAGAAAAAAAAAGAAAAGAAAATCATCCTGAGTGAGGTAACCTGGGCTCAGAAAGACAAATATGGTATGTATACACTCATAAGTGGGTATTAACTATGAAACAAAGGATAACTATGCTACAATCCACAGCCCCAGAGAGACTAGGTAACAAGGATGGTTCAAGGTGGGATGCCCAGAAGGGGAAATGGAAGAGATTTTTGTGAGTGGACTAAGGGCATGTGGGGATGGGAATGTGAGCAATCAGGTAGGGGGCGCAGAGGGAGAGAGTGCTGAAAGAGACTACAGGAAAGGGGGGG
>CABHPP010117397.1:0-14745 GCA_902168425.1 Peromyscus attwateri | reverse complement strand
TCTCATTAACTGAATATAAACTACTACTGTTAGAACTCTGAGTCCCTGACTAGTTGAAATGAAGCAAGAAGACAATTTCCAGCTAAAATGGTTATGTGCTCATTTAGAACTGGTTGTTTATATCCCTACTTTTTAATAAGTAAAAGAGAATTTATTAAATAATAAGCCAACCAATTCCATATTTTTTTGTGTATTACTTTTCTACGTACTGCTATTGTCTTTTGCTTCGAAAGTTCCTCCTATTCTCATTACCTCTAAAAGAATATTGGCCTTTAAAGGGGGAGGAGACTTTTTTGAAAAAAAAATGAGGTGTAGTCAGGTCATGAGAGAAAAACAAAAACTAGGGGTGGGAAGGAGCATTGACCACTGTATCATTTACATTAAAACTCTAGAACTGGTCAAGGTGTAGAGAATAAATGATTTCAGAATGCTCAGTATCTATATAGGGACATCTCTAGCACATCCCTGCTCCGGGATCTATATAGAAGAGCAAAGATTATAGGAACCGGAGTTGGTGGATGACAATAAGGAAACAGTGTTGTGACACAGCTGGCCGACTCAACATATGAACTTACAGAGGTAGTGACAGCATGTGCATGCAGAAGACACACTCAAGTTTAAGTTAGAAAAACCAATCCCAGCATGGAGGGTGGAGGAGGGTGCGAAGTGCAACCCCAAGCTGATGGCTACCAGGAAAGGGAGAGTTAGTATTCTTTCAGGGTATGGCCTCTAGTAAGCCAAACAAGCTCCCGTGAATGCCCACACACCCAGGGCAGCACTGATTGGAATCCATGGTTTGAAAAATAAATGAAAACACAAAGTTTGATAGGTATGGAATAAGGGTGGTTGTGAGAGATGAGGGGTGGGATAAAATATTTAATACAATGTATAAAATTCTCAACCATTCAACCATACAATCCTCTGAAACTGGGCTGCTGAGATGGACAATGCCATGGGGAAGGGACTTGAAGCACAAGTCTGCTGGCCTCGGCTCCATCGCCAAACTCATGTAAAGATTGAAAGAGAAAACTGACATCTCAGGTTGTCTTCTGACCTCTGCATTGAACTGTGGCACAATGTGCCCCTAGCTCAGATCACACACCCCCAAAATTTACAGACACTAATAATAACAATTAGAAAATAAAATTTATAAACTCTAAAACCATCACCTCGAGCTGATATAGGTTATCATCAACAGGTATATTCAATTTTCCTTATCTTTTAAAAAATACATTTTGCTATTATGGAGTGTCCTAACACAATAGCAAATCATCATTGTCTTCTAGGTTCAGGCACTGTGGTGGTCAGAACCCAACTTTACATCATGAGTCATTTCATATCAAGGAAAATGGCCTGGAGAATTCAGGAAGAAGGAAAAATAAACACAAAGGAAGCAAAACAGAACAGTGCATAGAAGTCCCATGAGCATCAAATGTGATTTATTCATGTCAGGGTAAATTCTCCTGTAAAGTCAATGGAGCTTCTGAAAGACATGGTGCTGGGTTTTTGGCCCCCCTATGAGACCTTTCTGTACAAGCTACATCCACCTTGGGAAGGAAGGCCCGTTTACCAGGAATTGATGTGTCTTTAGTTTTAGTTGTTCAGACAGCTTCCAGCTTGGGAACTGTCTTGGTGCTGATTTATTGCTTTGAAGTTTTCATGAGTCTATTTTTTTATTTTTCATCTCTTGATCCAGCATGATTTTAGCAGGTAATTCCCATTTCTCTTCCAGGGTGTTTGCAATAGTAGATTTTTATGACAGGCCTGTTCTCCTTTTTTTATGGCTAGGTAGAATATATTTCCCAACTGTGTAATTATTTTTAGAGTTTATTGAGAAGTTTGTGGGTCTAGTTTCCCCTATATAACAAGAACAGTGTATTCTGTCTCCAACCTCTTCCCCAATTTTGAGGATTGAATTGATTTCTTGAACCATCTGAAGCAGAATATATATTCTTTTTCCCATTTTGGTAATTATTTCACCATTTCTTTTTATTTTCTAAAGCAAAAGCTATGAAAATTTTAGAAAGAAAATCTTGTATATTTGTTCCTACATTCCTCTAAGATTTTATTGTCATATTATGAAGGATAAATGCTTTCCAAATAGCACCATAAAGATAAGAAAACTTAGGAGCACTTGACTATGTTATTCCAAAAGAGAGACATTATGAGTTTCTTTTCACTATATAAGATGCATAGTTATAAGAAAAAAATTAGAATATTAGTGGGTTTTTGTTAAACAGTAATTGGAATAGATACTCCTGGTAAGACAAGTGAGATATAGAGGTACTAGTGACTTTGGCTATTTTCTGTTTCATATTCTGGGGAGGATATGGGTGGACCTTTATACCAACAGTTGCTGTACTCTTGTTGCATGAGAGAGAGAGTCATACTACATGTTAGAAATGACTATGTTGGAGAAGGGTGATGGGGACAAGCAGAGAAAAATACCTCAGTAATAGGAGCAGTAGGTATACATTCACAGTTTCCCAGTTTTTTTCAGGTGACCTTGGACAAGCAGCATCATCCATCATAATTTCCCTATTATTAAAATCAGCACAATGAAAATGACAAAGAGAATTGTTCTGAATTACAAAGGATTTCATTTTTTAAATTATTTTTCAGTTTTTTATTAAGAGATTTTCTATTCATTTTACATATCAACCATGAATTCCCCTGTCCTTCTTGCTTCCACCCCCAGCCTTCACCCACAACCCACTCCCCATTCCCACCTCCTCCAAGGAAAGGTCTCTCCTGGGGAGTCATCAGAGCCTGGTATATTCAGTTGAGGCAGGTACAATCCCCTCCTCCTTGTACCAAGGCTGAGCAAAGGGTCTCAGCATAGGCACTAGGTTCCAAATAGCTGACTCATGCACTAAGGACAGGTCCCAGTCTCACTGCCTGGGGGCCCCCTAAACAGTTCAAGCTAAACAACTGTCTCACTTATCCAGAGGGCCTAGTACAGTTCCATGGTGGTTCCTCAGCTATTGGATCACAGTTCATGTGTTTCCACTAATTTGGCTAATTGTCTCTGTACTTTGTCCCATCATGGTCTCGATATCTCTTGCTCATATGATCCCTCCTCTCTCATCGATTGGGCTCCTGGAGCTTCACCTGGGGCTTGACCATGGATTTCTGCATCTGCTTCCATCAGTTACTGGATGAGGGTTCTATCATGACAGTTAGAGTGTTCGACCATCCAATCACCAGGGTAGATCAGCTCAAGCACCCTCTCAAAGGATTTTAATACCCTATTAAAATACAGGATATGTTTGATATTAATTGAGTTGTTGCCATTATTATGAAACAATTCTTAAACTCCAGAGAGCTGGTATTATTTTGAAGAGAAAACCCAACTTGTTCAAGCTATCACAAATACCATGGAGGATATGGTGAACTGAAACTACTGGGTTGTTCATTGAAAAGTCTTCATAAATACCATGGGTGATATGATGCATAGAAACTAGTGGTTGCTGATTTAAAAAGGCTTCTTGAACAAGTTGAGCTTTGCTCCACTCTTTGAACTATCACCAGCATAGAAAGGAGGAGTGGAAGGAAAAGACTGAAGATTTGAGCAGAAAATTCATTATGGCACCAAGTTTAGGTGAAAAAACAAACAAAACAAAAAATACACCAAAGTCAGCAAGTGCACTCTTAAGAGCTTTTCAATTTATGCTCAAAGAATATGATCTTACATGATTACCTACTTAGGTATTATTTAAGAAATTATTTAATAAATAACCAGCAAAGGACCAGCTTTATGCTTTCATAGTGGTTAGTAAAGATAGGGTCTCCATTCTTTTGAGTTTACAGTCTAGTGTGAAAGTATACCACCACCAAGAAAGCAAGAACATTCTACGTACTGTGAGGTGTATAGAATCCTTTTAAAGAGATGTAGAAAGCATCTACTTTAGATGAGTTGGAGCTATTTGTGGAGGTCAAGCTTTAATGGAGACCGTAAAGAAGGACCTCACACAAAAAATACAAAGAAGAAATATTCTACTTTCACTTCTGTGGCTGTGGTAAAATATCCTGGTAAAAGTAATGTAGGGGAGAAAGGCTTACAATGCAGCTTACAGTCCATCATTATGGGGAAGCCAAAGTAGGAACTAGTTCTTCACATCCACAGTCAACAGCAGGTACAAATGAATGTTTGCATTCATTTTTCTGCTTTGCACTTTTGAATAGTTTAGGAACAAACCCCTGTCTAGAAGATGGTGCCACTCACAGTAGGCTGGGTCTTCCACATCAATTAAGTCAATTAACACAATTCCCCAGAGACATGTCCACAGGTACCCAATGCAGACAATTATCACTGAGGTTTTCTTCTCAGGTGATTCAGGGTTATGTGAAGTTAGCAAATTAAAGCTAACCATCACAAAACTTTTATTAATTTGAGATAAGTTCTTATGAACAATGGAGAATCTTGGACACCATTGTAGGTACCAAACTGAATCTTCAGTTTTTTAATGTTCCAGTGGATCACATGCATAGTAAATATGATAAATAGACTTAATTATCAACGGAGCCATATGTAGATCTTTGGTTACACAAGCAAAATCTATTCCAGTTGAATAAGATGGAAGCCAGATTAGAAAGAGTTGAATGACTAGGTTATAAGGAGTGAAAACTTCAAATGTGAATAACATATTGCCAAAAGGGAACAGAAAGTGAAAAATGAATGTGTTCTCAGCACTTAGGATATGTAAACAACCATCAGGAGTTCAAAGTGATCCTTAATGATATCAAAGCCATTCTACATTATGTGACAGGACCTATCTCAAACAAGCGAACAAAGCAAAAGACTTAAGCTAAGTTAAAAGATGTTAAGCTGGCTTGATGGAGCACCACTGTAGCCCTAACACTTTGGAGGCAGAGGCAGGAGTATTTGTGTAAAGTCAGCTTGGTTTACAAAAGACCTTGTCTTAAAAACAAAACAAAGCACAATAATAAAAACAAAGATGAGCAGTATTTGTTTTCACAAAGGTAACACTAGTTGAGAGCTGTAGCTGGAAAATTTCTCTCCAGCTCCCACCAAGTCCCACCAGTTCCGGAGCCCACTTATAAAATAAAGACATAGACTCTTACATTATTTAAACTGTTTGGCCATTAGCTCAGGCATATCATTGTCTAGTTCTTACTCTTATATTTAGCCCATTTCTATTAATCTATACTTTGCCACGTGGCTCGTGGCTTACTGGTACCTTACATCTTGCTTGTCCTGGTGGCGGCTCCAGGCAGTCTCTCCCTCTGCCTTCCTGTTCCCTCAATTCTCTTCTATGTTAGTCCTGCCTATATTTCCTGTCTGGCTACCGGCCAATCAGTGTTTATTTATACAGAGCGATATCCACAGCACTTCCCCTTTTATTCTTTTTCAACAAGGAAGGTTTTAACTTTAACATAGTAAAATTACATATAACAAAACAATTATCAAGCAAGAATTACAGTTACAGTATTAAAGAAGATATCCTATCTATCTTATATTTGCGAGTGTAAGGTTTTATATTTAACTTATCTTTTATCATAACTAAGGAAAATTGTAAATATCTAGTTTTTAACCACATCAAAGACCTCAGAAGGATATAATACTCCCTGAGAAATGGGAGAAGGATGCAAGCAACTTTCGGGAGTCTTGCAGGGTAGACAGAGACAGCTGACAGCCTGGACAGTCATCCAAAGTTTTCTTGTAAAGTTGGGGCATCTGTTTTTAGCCCACAGGCCTAGAGTCTCTTAGTCACTTTTTTCTGTGTCCTGTAGAATGTCTGGCAGTTTCCTCTGCAAAGCAGGAACCTGAAGGACCATTTTGTCAAACAAAGTTCAGTGGTCACCTTCCTATGGGTCCTGCATGTCCAGTTGATCAAGCAGTCCAGGCAAGAACAGTTGCTTGCCCAAATGGTTATTTTTGTCAAGGTGAAGATAAACTCCATATGGAGTGTCTTTGATGCCCATCTTCCTCTCTGAAGTAAATCAGTGCTGCCAGGAGCAGACATGTCTCACTGCCCAGAAAGTCTAAATTTTTAAAATATTTTAAATGTCATATTCTGTAGGTCTTTGAAGTATTTGAAGATTACCTATCTATCTGAAATATATCTATGTATACCTAGAAGACTTAACTAACATGGCTACAAATATGATTATCATAGATGACTATTAATTTATTTCTTAATTATCTATTACAATTTTAAATGAGTTATATAAACATAATACCTCAAACAAGAGTAGAAATATACACATAGTATAACAAAATCAACTTTAAGTTTGTATCAATAAACTAAAATTTATACCAATGTAAAACCTTTTAAACATAAACTAAAATCTATACCAATGTAAAACATTTTAAACAAGTTGTTGTTCTTTAAAAGCAGGTTCGTTAATCTACCCTTTTATCCTATCATCTTTATATCCTATATATCTATATCATATCCCCTTTTCTTTTTTAGAAAGAGATCGCATTTATAATCAACCTGTTTTAAATAAAAATATTGTTTTTTTTTTTTTTTCTGTCCCACACCAGAGGGCTCTTCTGATTTGGGACAGAAGAATTTCTTAACTTTTTTTTTTTTTAGCAATATGTCTGGGTTTAGAGAGGGAGTGAGCCGATTCCATCTCCAAAACCAGCTTAGTATATTTGGGAATGCAATTAAGGATGAGAGGAGAGTGTCCTTGAGAATGCTCATCAGAGGATGCAACCTGACGGTTGTGATGGGGGCAGTGACATCTCCTTCACTGGACCCAGAGCGAGGTGGAAAGTTGTTTGTCCTGCAGATTTATTGAGGGAAATGTGAGCAGATTCTGGCACACTAATTGTCTCTCATCATCGAAGCGTAAAACACAAACATCAGCTGTAAGCAAGGAGGAAACAAGGGTAAGCATTTTGCAAAGTAAGAAATTATGAGATAATCTCTTCAGAAAACAAAAAGAAAAACACTATAGAAAACTACTGTAGGGTTGCTAGGTAGTGCTTGGGGGGTCTATGTTAACTCAGCAATCAAAATTTATAGTGAGATTTGCTCCATTGTGTGATTTTGTTTTCTAGCTGTGCTGAAATTTATAGGTTCAAGTGTAAAGAAAACAGATGGTTGGGTGCGTGTGAGGTTGGGGTTAATAATCAGAAGTCACCCTTGAACTCTACAGGCTGTCTAAATCAAGTTCTTAGCAACTGTTTCTGTCTGCAGATGTTAGAGATGAGATGCACATATTCACCTTGAATTATAATAACAAGGAGCTGATTACTACCCTCCTGTGAACTTGGCTTTCCTGTGCATATTCTGTAACCCTTGAAACAGTGCTATGGCTGTGATATGATCAGTCCCATGTTTACTATTAAAAGATCAAGTTTATATTTAAAAGGGTCTAGAAATCTATAATACAGCATCAGATTAAAACCTGCTTCATGATAGCTTCCACAAATTTCAAGTGTCAGTCATTTCATTATAGTACTGGAAGAAATTTAAAACACACAAACAAGATTTTGTTCTTAGTAATTGTTTTCATTCACTTTTTCCCTTCATTTTTCTTGTGTTTGCATTAAAAGAACAAAATATGTGCTGTTTTCACTGGACATTTTCCCCCTCTGGCAGCAGCAGAAAACCAAATAACAGTGGTGCGAATTCCCTCTTTTTAGCTTTACAGATTCAGCGAATAAATATGCAACCTTGGAAACCTTGCTTCTTATACTCCTTTCTACCATGTGAGAAGTGTGCAAAGGAGGTTCAGGCTAGGATACATGAGCTATAGGGAGAGAAAACTTGTTTTATGCTAGAGATCAAAAGCAGAGCCTTATACATGCTAAGTAAGCAATGGGCCATGGACTGCATGCTCAGCCCCTTCCTGGGTCTTGAGAAATCTACAAAGGATTTAACAATGGCTTGAATTCCTTACCTTGTAAATTATAAGGGGTATGCCATTTATTTGACTCATGTAAACTATAAAAGTAGTCAAACGACTCAATTCTAAAGCAAGTACTAAACATCGATGTTAGTTAACTAAATTGTACAATGCCAAAGAAGGTTGGTGATAGAACTTAAGAAGTGAAGATGGCTTGCAGAAGCCCACGGTGGGACGAACTTGAGCATCTCTTCTTTGTTGGATCTAGTTCTAACATCTGCCACATACAAGTCTGAAGTCAGTGTGGCTGAACCCTTCCACTTTTGAAGAAGACAGATAACCTAAAATACTGTAAGATTAAATACATTCTATCATGAAACGGATTAAAATGAGTTAGGTTGGGAATGTAAGCTCCTGTTTGCTTTTTTAGTCATAGTTCTGTGACTGTGAGAAGGATCTTGATTATTTTGAAACTATTTGAAAAGTGTTTGTTTATTTTGTGTGGAGGTACAGAGGCATGCATGTAGCACATCCATGTGGCAGTCAGGAACAATTTACAAAAGTTGTTTTTTATTGTTGTTGTTGTTGTTGTTTTCTTCTACCATCTAGCTGACCTGTGACAAGATTCTTCTTTTAATATTTTTATTTTATAATTAACTTAATTTCACATATCAGCCACAAATTCCCCCGTCCTCCCTCCTCCCACTTCCCCAGCCCTCCCTCACAATCCACCCTCCACTCCCACCTCCTCCAAGGCAAGGTCTCCCCTGGGGAGTCAGCCCAGCCTGGTAGACTCAGCAGAGGCAAGTCCAGTCCCCTCCTCCCTACACCAAGGCTGGGCAAAGTGTCTCAGCATAGGCCCCAGGCTCCAAAAGGCCAGCCCATGCACCAAGGACAGGTCCTGGCTCCACTGTCTGGGGGCCTCCCATACAGTTCAAGCTAATCAACTGTCTCACTTATCCAGAGGGCCTGGTCCAGTCCCATGGGGGCTCTTCAGCCATTGGTTCACAGTTCATGAGTTTCCATTAGTTTGGCTGTTTGTCCCTGTGCTTTTTCCAATCATGGTCTCAATTAATTGGCGCGAGAGAGGAAGGATTGTATGAGCTGTGACAAGATTCTTAACCTTCAATAGTAATAATGCTATTACTCCGAATAACTCTTTGGAATGACTCATTTGATAAATATAATCTGCAGATGGTCTAAGATATGATGGTTCAATTTGTGATCCTTAACTTTGTGATGATGCAAAAACAATATATATTCAGTGGAAACCATACTTCAGATTTTAAATTTTGATCTCCTGAACTAGTGATATATGATAGGATACTTTCTTCTGATTCTGGGCAGTGACAGAGCACCATAGTGTCCAGTCACATCTCAGTCATCCAGTTAGCAATCAACGCTCTCAGTGTGCTCTGATATTCAGTAGTGATGTTTGTAGATGAGGTGGGTTCAATAAAATGTCCAACTAGAATCATTTTAACATGTGATGATTTTATTGACATGTTACCTGATGACTAGGAGATGAACATTTGGACTGGATGTAATTAATTATACATTTTCTAATTTGTTTCTTAATTTTGAGAAGTTACTTAAGATATACCTGTTAAATGAGAAAATAAAAGGAGGTTCCTTTCTTCAATAGGTACATTACCTGTACATAGAGAAACTTTATTATGAAAGAGAGGAGGGGAAATTTTTATTTAGCTGTGGTTCTTAGTCGTGCACCAAGAGGCACAGACTTAATCAATTTATCATCAAGAACTTCCAGGGATAGTCAACAAGATCTTTATAAACACAGTGATTTACTTTCCAAATAATAATGATATAATGTTTTTTAAAAATTATTATTATTCTCTCATACATTACATCCTGACTGCAGTTTGCCCTCCCTCTTCTCTCTCCAGTCTCTCTCCCTTATCCTCCAGATCCAAAACCCCCTCCATATCCCCTCAGAAAAGAGTAGGCCTCTAAAGGACATCAGCCAAACACAGCAAAAGAAGCTACAATAAGACCAGTCACATACCATCACATCAAGGCTCGACCGGGCAATCTAATAGGAAGAAAAGGGTTCCACAAGCAGGCAAAAGAATCAGAACTCCCACTGTTAGGAATCCCACAAGAACACCAAGCCACTCAGGTATAACATATGCTTTTCAACTGCATAAAAATGTTAGCAGATTTATGTTTCAGATAAGTCCATAAGTACACAATGGTCACTGTGCCAAATGTCATGACTTATTAGTTGTTTCATATGTGATATCTGCTTTCACACAGGAACAATGTGAATATGAATAAGGTTCAAAATTAGGTGAATTTCTAACTCTTAGAGAAATATGACTCAACCTTAGTGACTTTGCATTTGGCTTGGGATTTCTTTCACCTGATTGGGCAACATATTCTTATCAGTTTGCCCTATAATTCTACAACTTGCTTAGCCATTGTTTCATATTTCTCCAAACTAATAGCATCACCCAATCTGAAGACACACCTCTCACTCACATTACTCTTTGAAATATTCCAGTTTTGCTTTTTGTAAGGACACTCTTTTTTGTTTTTGTTTTCCCTAGCTATCACATCGTGTCCTAATTTATTTGCTGACTTTCTATCTTCTCTCCTGGGAAAGGAAGAAGCATTGGTTTCACTGTTGTACTAAAAAAAAAAATTCCTACTGTAGGTGATATTAGCGACAGAAAGCATGGATCATTTAACAGGCTCTTTTCTTTCCTTAAGGCTTAGAGGCAATGACTGGGTGAATGAAATACTTGCTGATTGCTGCTACAAGTTGCTTTCTTAGAGCAGCCTGGCATAGGAATGCCTCCCTGGGCCCACCCTGTGACTTGTCTACAGAAGGGGCAGCCCACTGTTACCTCTGAGATTTGTCCAAGTGTCTGCACTGCTGAGAATGCAGATTGAACGGAAGCCCAGCCTCGGCAATATTAATTTAAAGCTAAACAAACAAGCCTTAGCAAAGAAAATGTTGACGACTGAAATGGAACCTTGGTTTGATTTCTGTCTCACATACAAATGTGGTAACAATCATGCAGTTCCTCAGTCTTCCTAATTTAGGGGAAGGATCGAACGTAACTTTCATGAAAATCTTTTCTACACTTAAAAACTGTATAATTCTGTCTGCTCTGAAATGACATTTTCCACAATGTTTAATCAGCTGTTTTGCTCTTAGCTGAATGGAACAGCCAGCAGATGTCTAGATAATTGAAGTCCCCAACCACTAATAATCTCCGCTTCACTTTTGCTGTCTATATCAGGCAAGTAACCATCATCCCAGACTGACTTTGATTAGATAGTCCTGACTGTGCTGCTGTAGAGATGCCATGTGCCATCCCTCCACCCTCACCCACCTGCTGCCTTTCTCATAGCTTTGTGCCTTTTTTTACATTATCCTTGGTATCTAATTGTGTGCCGCATTTCATATTTTTAAATACATGCATATTTTGATTTCCTTAGCCCAAGAACGTGTCCCACCACCTGGTAGCTGCTGTTGGTCCTGTCTGTAGACTTAATTTGTTCAGATTCATCCTAAATAAAGCTAATTTGTTTCCTGTTATGTTTTCAGGATTTTTTTGATCATCACACTTATTGATATTTTTTTCTGTATTTTAAAACTACTTTTATTATAGCCTTTTTGTTTGGAGCACTTTCTGTTCATCCTTCACCTCAGCACCAATGGAGATGCACTTCATTAGTCTTGGTCATCTAAAGTAGAGGCATCACAGATTGGACAGAAAATTTGAATTTTACATAACTGGTAACTTCTTCACTTAACAAATCGAGCATACTACTTCAAAAAGATTATAAGAAAATTTCCAAAAGATTGTAAATGAAAGAGGCCTCTAGTCTCTCAGTTTAGACGATAGCCATGGGCTGGTGAGGTAGCTCAGTGGGCAAAGGTGCTTGTTGTCATGTCTGGCTGTCTGAGTTCAATCCCTGGGACACACACAATGGAAGGAGAGAACTTACTTCCACAGATTGTCTTCTGACTTCTACATGTATACTTTGCATACAGGCATGCACCCAGACATGTTCACATACACATATACCTCCTCCTCCTCCTCACATACAAACATCAACACACATGCACAAACACAAAATAAATAATTGAATAAATGTAGCTAGAAGTTTCTCCAGTTCTGCCTGAGCCCCGCAACCCTGCCTTCCCACAGCCACTCAGACCCAAGTAAACACACAGAGGCTTATATTAATTAAAAGTGCTCGGCCATTAGCTCAGCCTTCCTACTGACTAGCTCTTATACTTAAACTCAGCCCATTTTTGTTAATCTATATATCGCCATGTTTTCTGTGACTTTACCTGTGTGCCATTACATGCTGCTCCCTGAACGGCAGGCTGGCGTCTCCTGACTCAGCCTTCCTCTTCCCAGAATTCTCCTTGTTTGCTTATCCCACCTATACTTCCTGCCTGGCTACTGGCCAATCAGAGTTTTATTAAACCAGTGTACAAAAGTATTATCCCACAGCAAATAAATGTAAAAATGTAAGTTATAGTCTTCCATTGCTCAGATACAGGATGCGTGTTTCTGGAATTATTTTAAGGAATGAGTCTAGCAATGCAACACTGGGTGTTTTGGTCACAGTAGGAACATCATAGTGTACTAAACAAACCAAAATGACTGCCAAGCATGTACCAGGTGACTTTTATCTTGTGGAATCTGCATTATACATGAGGTCTGTCTTTCATCAAAATGTCACTACACAGAGCATGGCTGTATATTTTCTTCTAATTTTGTCACTAAATTACCCTGCAAATATTACCACTCTCTTACACATCTTGCTAGTGAAAGTCTTTTGAACCTTCTCTGGAGGTCTTCCTGATCATCCTTTGTATATCTGCCACTGTAACCACGTGTTATGCCAGGGGTTCTCAAACTAAGACCTCTTTGGAATCACATAGGGAACTGGTTAAGACAGAAAGAGCTCAGTGGTTGTGAGATAGGGCTAGGGAATTTGCATCTCTAACAAGTTTTTAAATACTATTTGGACTACTGTCTGATGACCACACCTGGAGAGCTATTGAGCTAAAAAGTCTAACATGATTAGCACCCCAGCAATCCCAGGGGGTTGGATGATTATGAAATGCAAGAGAATTGATAATCAGTACTTCTTACTATGATAACTTTGTTTTAAAGAAATTTTTTTTAATCACAGAAGCCTACTGTCCAATATTACTAGGTATTCTATTATTTTCTGTAGTGTTTAGGAACAAACACAAACACTTATATGTACTAGGCTTGCCTTCTACCACTGAGCTACATTACAGCCCCCTGTTACATTTTGGACAAAGATATTTACATTTTTAGAAATTTCTTTAATCTCACAAATTGCAATTTATCAATTTGAAATTTTCTCCCTTTAATCTGAATCTTTACTATGGAGGCAAATATATCATCCTGAGAAACATTCTAGAATCTTTTAGGCCCCTCTAGATAATGGAGCCACCCTTGACCCTGGCTGCCTTGGTGCATGGAGAATTATCAATCATTAAACTGGTAGCATACTCACAAATTGACTTCTTTTTGTTTCATTTCACAAATATCCCAGCCAGTCTCTCCAAACTCTACTACAAACTACTGGCAGGTTCCCCCACTGTGTGTATTTGTTAATCATAGGTATGTATTAATTTTAGAAGCACATGTAGATTAGGTCTCACACATGTCCTGGAAAAGTCACAGAAAATTCTGTTACAAGTGTGAGCCAACCTCCAATCTTGCCAAAGACCAAGTCCCACCGGGAGTCCACCTGAGAGCCCTTTGTGCATTCGGCCACCTGGATCATACAGGCATGCCATGATTAGAGGTTTGCCCAAACTTTAAAGATTGGAATATCAACCTGAAAGTAGTTCAAACCGAAAACCATCAGTCATTTTCTAATGATGTTTAGCTTTATTTTGGACAAACAAATAGTTTAAATATGAGCAAATCAGTACCAGTTACTAAAATGGCTGCCATCGCTGATGTGTTCTACTTTCCATTTACTACCCTTTCCTACATCTGCAGGAATAAACACTACAAACAACCTTGGAACACTTAGGGGAATACAGAAGATCTAAGCCTAGCAGGTGGCATGCATTGGGATGTATAGCCCTTCCTAAAATCCTATTCGGACCAGGCAGTACTTACTTTGTAGATGAGGAATTTGAGGCTTAGATTAAGTAACTTCTTCAAGGACAAAGGCTACTAAGAAGCAACACAGTCAGGATTTGTTTACAGGTCTGACTCTTGGGCCCAGCCCTACTCAAAGCAGAGATTCTTTAACTCTCCTAGGTTTTACTACAGGGTGTGAACATATATGAGTCCTCTATAGGAATACTCTAGTGAGCAATGATACTGCCCGCACTATGTGGGATGCAAGAGAAATCAACAGTAATTCCAAAAGAGAAATTTTTTACTGGGTATTTTGTGGCCAGTGGAGATCATTTCTCAGCTATGTTGGAGTATTTTCAGGTAGTTGAAATAACTGTGCTGCTTTACTATTTTAGTGCTGGAGATTAATCCCAGGGCCTTTTGCATGCTTGGCAAATGATTCATATCTGCAGTCCTATACTGTGCTCTTAGTTTTTCTGTAATCTAACAGTTTTATTAAACCAACTAAAATTTTTCTTCCTTTTCCTATTATTCTGATTCTTTATTTATACTATGGAGAAAGGAGTCAATGGAAATAATTAGAAAATGATTTAGATTTTTTTTCAACCATAGATTATTTTCTCTGCCTGAACTCTTACCATCCAATTTATTCTTACTTTGCCTCAATGATTTTTCTCTGCAGCTGAAGCCAAAATTACATGGGCATTTTGTGTTTATTTGAATCTCCAATTATGGATATTTAGGAATCATTTTGGAGCTCAGAATTCACAAAATCATTATGTGTACTAGTTGTTTCTCATCC
>CABHPP010117396.1:0-13922 GCA_902168425.1 Peromyscus attwateri | reverse complement strand
ACAACAAACTAATTAAACACCTTCATAAATGCTACAAAATTGCTAGTTAAATAATTTTTCAGAATACTATACTAATTGAAGATCTTAGAACAGATAACAGAAGATCATAGCTGTAATTCTGAATTTTAGCTCACATTTTACTCCCATTTAGAAACTCACGGAACTCTAACACGGCAAATGCATTCACACAGGTAACAGAGGCTGCGGTTTCCTTCCTAAGTGTCTGATAAAGATCGGCTATTTGCTCTGAAATTGACCCAAGAAAGAGTATAGCACTTGGAAAATCCAGTTTTCTATTGATTGACTGAATAATACAGAGAAGGTCATTGTGATTTGAAGTAAAATGCTTCCCATAGATTCCCTGGGTCTCTAGCTGGTGGCCCTGTTTGGAAGGTTGTGGAACTAGAGGACTGGGGGTATGCCTGGAGATTGTAGCCCAGTCCTACTTCCTGAGTGCTTCCTGCTTCCTGACTGTGGATGCGGTGTGACCAGACTCCTCCCTAGCCCTGCTTCCTGTGTGCTTTCTGCTTCCTGATTGTGAATGCCATGTGATCAGACTCCTTATAGCTGCTACCACACCTTCCCTGCCGTGATGGTGGATCTCTCTGAGTTTGAGGCCAACATGGTCTACAGAGTGAGTTCCAGGACAGCCAGAGCTACACAGAGAAAACCTGTCTAAAACAAACAAACAAACAAACAACCCCCCCCCCCACACACACACACAACAAAAATATCTGAGTTGCCTGGGATGTTTCTGGTAGACAGTGTTGCTTCAACAGTCGTATTTTTGAACAAACTTCTTGGGTAACCGCAATAGTTTAGAATCAAACACGACAAACAAAAATATACACTGTGCACCAAGAGTGGAATTCAACTTTTTCAAAACTGTTATATTTATTATTATTAATTAGTATTATTGTTGTTGTGTGCCCAAACCCCTTCCTCTTTAAGTTTTTTTTTTCAAGTATTTTGTTATCATAATGAGAAAAGTAACTAGTATTAGTTGGCCTCTTAACTTAGGGTCTAGGACTCAATAAGCATATGGCTGTTCTGTGGCTTAGTGTCAAGCTATGGTGTCCTGCATTTGGGAAGGAAAGAAATCCCCCAATGCCATCAGAGCTGACTTCTCAGAATTCCTGAGTTTTAGTTTCTGCTAAAGAAAATAAAATCCCCTCAACTGTTAGTTTGACAACAATAGTGGACACACCATATGATTTAGCTATTTCACTCCTCTGTGTGTGTGTGTGTGTGTGTGTGTGTGTGTGTGTGTGTGTGTGAGAGAGAGAGAGAGAGAGAGAGAGAGAGAGAGAGAGAGAGAGAAAACCACAGATATACTTCCATACATTTATTGATGCATTATTTACAGCAGCCAAGATAGAGAAACAGCCTTGAGCTCCACAGACAGATGAATGGACAAAGAGAATGTAGTAATGTATACACAATGGAATTTTATTCAGCTGTAAATAAGAAGGAAGCTGTGACATTTATAGGAAATGATGGAACTGGAGATTATCATACTAAGCAAAGTAAGCCATGTTTCTTTCATAAAGTATGTGCATGCATATGGTATCTCTTACCTCAGTTCCCACATTAGAGAGAAATGAAATGTAATGGCAGCTGTGGCAAGATTGGACTCCAGACAGAAAATGAGTTTGGTGTTACAGATTTAAAAAAAAAGATATTTCCTCACCTAAAATGCCTAGGGCACCTTACCAGCTGGTGGTGAGTGCAAAGCATTGTATTTCAGTCCTCTAGATAGATAAAAGGGATATTTAGTTTGAAATCTACTGGATTCATGGACTAGATGGCTTCAACAGAGGAAACTGCTAACCTTATCTGTGAACTTGGCTTTGAGAGGCCAGCCAAGCCTGTCCTCTCTACTACACAAAATGACTTCCCAGTTAGATCTTGCTACAAGTATTACCAGCCAGATTAGCTTGCCACTAACGAAGACCAGTTAGGCATTTATTATTATTACTACATAGCACTATTAAGTTTTGTTTTGTTTTGTTTTTGAGATAGGGTTTCTCTGTATAGCACTGGCTGTCCTGGAATCACTCTGTAGACCAGGCTGGCCTCAAACTCAGAAATCCACCTTCTTCTGCCTCCCACGTGCTAGGATTAAAGGCATATGCCACCACTGCCCTATATAACACTATTATTAATGAAGAGAAAAACTCACTTTTATTTACTCAGGAAGCAGTCAGTGGGCTTCTACTTGGCCAGGTCCTGTTATGTACATGTGTCAGGGATTCCATAGCAGCTACAACAACCATATCACTGCTGTGCAGGGGTTTTGGCTAAAGAGGAAAGAATAATTCATAAATCAAAACAATACCCAATAACTAAACTGTGTAATTGTGGTGGTATGAAAAATGGCCCCTGAAGGGAGTGGTGCTACTTGGAGGCGTGGCCCTGTTGGAGGAAGTGTGTCACTGTGGGGGTGGGCTTTGAGCTCTCTTTTGTTCAAGCTTCCCTTGGTGTGACTGTCAGTTCGACTTCCTGTTGCCTACAAGATGTAGCACTCTTGGCTCCTGCCTGCACACTGCCATGCTCCACGCCATGATGATAATGGACTGAATCTCTGAAACTGTAAGCCGCCACCTCAATTAAATGTTTTCCTTATAAGAGTAGCCATGGTCATGGTGTCTTCACAGCAATAAAAACCCAAACTAAGACAGTGGTCAAAGACGACTTTGCAATAAAGTGACTTGAGTACAAGTTAAATGATGAGATTATCAAACAGTGGAAATGAATTTTTTAAACCCCAAGGGAATACATGAAGCTTAATTATAACACAGCTTCTTGGTCTTGGTACTAAATGCTCAATCCAATTTGTCTGTAATAAATATATAACAGGTAGGCAGTGACTCCTTGAACTATCTAGGGAACACAGCTGTCTGTCAGAATGATTTAGAAAATCTGAAGTTGGTTCTTTGGTCCTGCCATGATTGTTGGTTATTAATTGTACATTCACGAGGTTTGAGGAAAGCAGCACTATTAACTGGGCTTTGTGGGGGACTTTATAAGATTGTGCAATAGTCAGAGGGGCTGATGAAAGGGGAGGCTAATCCCTGTGTAGTGCCAGGAGGGTGACTAATGAAAGGACTTCTTGATGAGGCTGGAGCTCACAAAATGTTGATTCTAATTTTAGCAAAACAAAGAAGATCTGAATCTCATGTACTTTTTACTCAAGAATGTTTAAAAATTTGTTGTACTGGAATTAGCAACTTTCTTCCATGAGGAAATCTTTTCTTATCCAGAATTTGATCGTACATAAACAAATTAGCTTTAATATATGTAGACAGGAAGCCAGAATTGTTACCACCCAGCACTCTTTATATATTATAAAAAGGAGGACCAACTGAATTATAAAGACATAAGAATTTTATTCATAAGTGCCACTTCTATAACATTAGAATCATGAGTTTTTAAAGTCATATTAATTTGAGTTAAATGGATCAAAATTGTGTTTTTTTATTATAAACACAAACATACATCTACACCTACCTAATGCTGTGAAGCATTCTTCAATGAGTTGTAGCAATCTAACCCTCTTGCCTTCCTTTCTAATGCAGAAAGTATCTGAACATATCTCCTCCACTGAAGGAAGTGTCTGGGTTTGAATTAAGGACACTTTTTTTATGTGACAATACCTGTTGCCTGTCAATATATAGCAGAAGGATTCTAGAAACAAAATGAAGAAAAATGGAAACATGGCTTCCCCCGTAAACAGCTCTTCCCCCAAGAGAACAGATGAAGACTCCCTCAAGTTTATTACTATCACAGCCCTGTAGGTTGGCTGAGCACAGCCATGGGTTCTTTCTTAGGGGAAGGAAACTCTGGGCTCTCAGGCAGTAGCAGTCCACACAAGCTGGACCAGGTAACCAAAATGGCTCCTGCCCATGACTGGAAGACCAGGTTGGCTGTTGGTCACAAGCAGGAAGGACTTCTACATAGTACTTGGGCTTTTCAAATCATGGCAACTGGATCCAAATGCAATCTACCAAGAATTAGAAGCTAAAGTAGATTAGTTCTGGCTGGTATGCTACAAATCACCCCCCAAACAAGAGCTATTCATATCCCGGTTTCACACAAATAAACACACATCTTTGTTAAGACATGATTCGTGTATCACGTGGTGCACTCCTTTAAGGTGTGCAATTCAATGCTTTAAATGTAGACTGCTGTGATGGTTGCACATCTATCATTCTCTATATGAACCTTGTGCCTTTTAGTTTTCACTTACCTTGAGTTCTAAGCACCTATTCCATGGTCATCTCTAGATTTTTCTTGCCATACCAAATGAATGGAATCAATCAGTACATGTTCTTTTGTGACTTAGCATAGTATTTTCAAGACTCAGCTCTGCTATATCATGCCTTAAGTAGGCATTGCAGTTTACCATCTATTCATCAACTGATGGTCCTTCAGGTAGCTTCTGACTTGAAGAAATTGTGAATGATGCAGCAGCATATCCCCAAGGGAAACATAAGAGGTGAAATCCACTTAGTTTTTACCTACAGATGTGGCTGCTGGGTCCTATTATAGATCTATAATAAGCAGTTTGAGGATCTGTAACAGACTTCCTTTTAGGCCACCAACCAGTTCCCAAATCATGACACAGAGACTTATTATTAGTTACGAAGCTTAGGCTTATTTCTGGCTAGCTCTTATAACTTAAACTATCTTGTTTCTCATCATCTATGTTTTGCCTTGGAGTTTTTTACCTTTCTTTCCTTCTGTATATCTTACTTTCACTGCTTCTCATGTCTGGCTGGCTGGCAGCTGCTTGGCTTCTGGCCCCAGATGTGTTCTGCTCTTTCCCCCTTGTTTTCTCCTCCCTCTCATCCTCTGGAGCCCAGATTCCTACTCCCCCTCCTACTTATTCTCTCTGCCTGCCAGCCCTGCCTATCCCTCTTCTGTCTAGCTATTGGCCATTCAGCTTTTTATTAGACCAATCAGATGCCTTAGGTAGGCAAGGTGAAACAGCAATACATCTTTACATAATGAAACAAATGCAGCATAAACAAATGTAACACACCTGTACATAGTTAAAATAATATTCCACAACAAGGGTCTGCTAAGCTGTTTTCCAGAACAAGCTGTGCCTTTGCCATGGGCAAAGCAAGGGGATTCTTATTCCTCCTTACGCTTTACAGTCCACAATAATTTCTGTGTCTTTTCAGTTTTACCTGTCCTGGTATACCTTTGTGATTTTGCTCGTTGTCCTAACAACTACTGACATTAGGTGCTTTTGATGCGCTTATTGGTTATTTATATGTTTTCTTTGGGAGAAATCTTTTGCTTATTTTCTTATTTCTGTGAATTAGTTATATGTTTGCTATCAAATGCCAGTAGTTTTCTATATTTTATGGATACTTGCCTTAGTATAGATATGATTTGAAGATATTCCCCTTTTTTCTGGCAGACATTTTACTATCTCAATGATGTCTTTAAAATTATACAAGTTTCTAATTTTTATAAAATACACTACTCTTTTGATTTTAACACTTGTACTTTTGTAGCTAAGAAAGTGATGCCTTGTCGACTCCATAAATATTTACCCTTATGTTTACCAGGCTTTTACAGCTTTAACATATTTTAATCTAAAAATCCATTTTGAGTTAAGTTTTTTTTTTTTTAATGTGGTGTGAGAAAGGGGATTCCACTTCATTCTGTGGATATAAGTTGTCCCAGCACCATTTGTTGGAAAGATTTTTTCCAGAGAATCACCTGATTAAGGCTTAGCCAACCAGGTCTATCTCCCTTTCATGCAGACAACTTTAGGAACCCAAATTGCACTGGTAAATCCTTTTGCTATAGGAAGAACTAGGATTACTGGAGTAATATCCATCAAGACCCTAAGTCCTCCTCAAACTCAAGAGTGAGATACAGAGCATGACATGCTGAGGAAAGGAAGCACTTTGGAGGACTCTTAGACACCTCCCTGCTAGAGTGAAGCTATCCATGTCTTTAGGCCTGGGCCAGAAACGGGCACAGCGCCATTCCCTTCCCTTCTGGTTAAACATTCACAGAGCTAACCTAAGTCCAACAGGAGAGCCAAGGACTCTGCTTTTACTAAGAGGCTTGCCTAAGGGTTTAGACCACCCTGAAGAGTGCCTGTAACGACCTGCCACAAACTGTGCCACCAAAATAACTGCTTTAGGTAAATTATACTCTAGTGATTGTTTTAAGATTTATGCATTTATTGTGTATACACCGTTCTGCCTGCATGTATGTCTGCACATCAGAAGAGGGCATCAGATCTCATTATAGATGGTTGTGAGCCACCATGTGGTTGCTGGGAATTGAACTCAGGTCCTCTGGAAGAGCAGTTAGTGCTCTTAACTTCTGAGCTATCTCTTCAGCATCTATTCTAATGAGCTTAAGAGTCTAAGGTGTCTCTGAAAACTAAGAAGTTAATTGCTAATAAAGAACGATCTGGAAGAGAACTCAATAATTTTACTAGCTTATAGACTGAAGAGGAATTGAAATATCAATTCCTATGGGAACTGGACTGATGCTCTCTGAGTTGTGTGTTAATTAGATACCATGGTCAATCTACCTGGCTGCCCACACAGTATATTGCTTTCTTTGTAGGTAACAGATGATCCATGACTATTCTTAGACAAATGATCCAAACTATATACAAGAGTAATTTCCTCAGAATCAAGAACACTCCTGGGTGTTGCAGAATTGTCCATACAGTCAGTCCACTATGTGAATAAAACAACCTTGAATGTAGGATGGAGCCAGCAATTGGCTGACTGGAATTAGCCAAAAAGTCCTTGGAGGATGTTTCAAGGCAGCTAGAGAGGATGCTGGGAAGAGGGGTGCGGATAGCAGGGACACAGAACAAGTAGCATGGGCATTGCAAAGTAAAAGTAACTGAGCCAAGAAAAAGAATGTAGATGAAGCCAGGTGGTGGTCTTACATGCCTTTAATCCCAGCCTTGGGAAGCAGAGCCCACGTAGATCTCTGTGAGTTTGAGGCCAGCCAGGTCTACAGAGCGAGATCCAGGACAGGCACCAAAACTACACGGAGAAACCCTGTCTCAAAAAAAAAAAAAAAAAGTAGATGAAAAGATATGGGTTAATTATTTAAGTTTTAAGATGTAGTTAAAAACAAGCCTAAGCTATTGGCCAAGCTCTCATAATTAATAAGTCTCCATGTCATTATTGTGGAGCCAACAATCCTGACGAGAAAGCCTGACTACGAAAAAGCCAACGTGGGGCATGTATTTCCATATATGATCTGAAAAAGCTTAAGAAAAGGTTCCAAACACACAAAAACAGAGCCAAATGTGACTTCCTAGTCCTGCAGTCTCTCATGCAGACCTCAGTACAGATGCATCTCTCTGCTGCTGCCTGCAGGCTTGAGCCACAGAGTTCAGTGAGCCAAGCTGCACGGTAATTTAAGTTTTGCTCATGCAGACAGAAAAGGTTACAGATATGCAGTAAAGCAGGTTTTAGATAGAAAAAAAAAACCTCTAAACAGGTTACAGTGTATTTAAACAATGTTCTTAGGCTTAAGAAAAAAAAAGAAAAAGGGTGTAGACAGTCATAAAAATAGTTTAAAAATAATGAAGTCTTTAAAGAGAGAAGTAAAGTAATTTTTTTTAAAAAAGCCACATAGAGATGGGAAATCCACAGGGAGTCTAGATACCGTATGGTGTTGTATTGACTTTAAATTTTTTGATTGCTGATGAGCAAACAACAATTGCTGAGAGACACTGGATATAAAAACTACTAAATTAAACTAACCTATATATTTTTAAAATGTTTTAACTTCAAAATGGAAGTCAAAAAATATGATATGTTGGGGAAGAGGTTATGCTTTTGTTTCCTCAGGGGAAAAAAAGGCTGTGGATTCATTCAATGTTGATAGGGATCAGATTTGATCAGGGGAGATCCCCTAAAAATTCTGGCTACAGACATAAAGAGATAAACCTAGAAAAACTACAAAACAGAGCAAGGGGACCAGACATCAATGAAAACAGGTGGCCCAAGTTATCCAGCCTCTCAGAATGCCTCTGTTGAAGTTTCTTCAGAATTCTACATCCAGAACAGCTTAAAGGTTGCTGTTTGAGATGGTCCAGACTCACAGACTACTCAAGCCAGACTTCAGACAAGCCCAACATTTTTCCATCACACCAAGACTAGACAACAGCTAGCTCTCCCAGGACTTGACCATTATCTTAATTTTCTCAGGATCTCCTAAAGATGATATCACCCCCAGAAAGCAGTAAGCAGTCTAGAAAACACCATGCCCAAATTCCCAAGAGGTGGGGGGGGGTTGGTCATCTGGTGGGTTATGGGTGTTTGACATCCTTTAGGGGGGTTGGTTAGAAGTTGTTATTGGTCATGGTTAGGGAAATTAGATTCAGGGATCTTGTTCTAAAAATGAAAAAGTGGGATATAGAAATGATAGGATAAAAGGGTGGATTATTGTACCTACTTTCAAATTAAAAAAAAAAACAACTACTAGTCTCAAATATTTTACTTTAGTATTGATTGTTGTACATTGACATAAATTTAAGGTTATTTTTGTTATACTGTATTATATATTTCTATTTCTTGCTTAAGGTATTGCACCCATGCAGCTCATTTAAAAATATAATATAAATTTCTAGTCCTTGAAACTTATTATTACAAACTATTTAGGAGAATTAAGAAATAGAGGTTAATAGTCATCTATAACAATCAAACTTATAGTCATGCTAGGTATGTTTTCAAGGTCAAACAGAGATATAATTTAAATAGATAGATGGTATTCAATACTTCAAAGACTGATAGAATATGGCATTTAAAACCTTTTAATAACATAAGACTTTTTATGACAGTGAGACACATCTGATGCTGGCAGCACCAATCTATTTCATAAAAGGACGATGGGCATTGAAGAATCTCCATATGGAGTTTGCTTTCTTTGTGGCAAAAGCGCCCATTTGGACAAGAAACTGCCCTTGCTTCAACTGCTGACAGTATGCTGTCCACACTGGACAAGCAGAACACAAAATAATGACTGCCAAACTTTGCCAAGACAAGGTAAGACAATCCCTCAAAAATTTCCTGCTTCACAGAAAAGTCTGTCAAATATTCTAAGCCTGTAGACCAAAGATGGATGCCCAATGTTGCAGAGAAACCTTGGGTGACTGTCTACATAACCAGATGTCTGTCATTTTTATAGTTTTGGAAGCAGCTGACACTGCACTTCCTGTTTACTCAGGTAATATTGTATCTTTCTGGGGTCTTTGATGGATGTTGTAGAATACTATTTTAAGATGTGTCACATTTGTTTATGCTGTGGAACATTTGTTTAATGATACAAAGATGTGTTACATTTTTATGTTGCATTTGTTTAACTCTGTGAAGCTGTGTTACTTTGCCTGTTTAAAACACCTGATGGTCTAATAAAGAGCTGATCGATCTGCCAATAGTAAGGCAGGAGAAAGGATAGGTGAGGCTGGCAGGCAGAGAGAATAAATACAAGAACTCTGGGATGAAAAGAAGAAAGAGCAAGAGAAAAAGGAGAGGAGGATGCTAAGGGCCAGCCACCCAGCCAAACAGTCATCCATGTAGTAAGAGTGGAAGTAAGACATACAGAAGTAAGAAAAGGAAAAAGCCCAGAGGCAAAAGGTAGATGAGATAATTTAAGTTAAGGAAAGCTGGCAAGAAACAAGCCAAGCTTAGGCCTGGCATTGATAAGAAATAATAAGACCCCATGTGATTTATTTGGGAGATGGGTGGTGGACCCCCCCAAAAAAGCAAAGAGCCAAAAAAAAGAGTAAAAAACAACCAATAACAGATAGAGTTGAAGACTAGATAGCTATAGTTATAATTTTCCTTAATTATGATAGAAGGTAAATTAGGTATAAAACTTTGTACTCACCATGATAGGATAAATAACAAAGTAGTTTCTTTGAATTTGCCAAATAGAAATAAACTGGATACTGTAAATGTAATCCTTACTTAATAACTGTTCTTATTGTATGTAGTTTTACTGTGTTAAAGTTAAAACCTTCCCTTTTTGTTTAGGCAAAAAGGGGGAAATGTTGTGGAATAATCTTTCTGTACACTGTGAAGATGTGTCACTCTGTTTGGTTTAATAAAAAGCTGAATGGCCAATAGCCAGGCAGGATTTCCAGGCACAGAAGATGATGGGAAGAAGAAGGGTGGAGACACCAGGAGATAGAAAGCAAGCAGCATAGGTATTACAAAGTAAAGGAAACAAAGCCACATAAAAGAACATAGGTTAAAATATATGGGTTAATTTAAGTTATAAGAGCTAGTTAGAAACAAGTTTAAGCTATTGGCCAAGCTTTCATAATCAATGTTTTTGTGTCATTATTGGGGAACTGAATGAAAAGGTCCAACTACAATTCACAGAACACCCCCGGGAACAACGGTTAAAACTAAAAAAGGTGGTCTCAATTTGACTGGTGGGAAAACACTTATAAATCTGTCTTTATTCTCATGGATCTAGGACTCAAATTGATGCTGCAAACAACTCCACCCCTCACAACATCCCTTTCCTTCTCTTGGCCAACTGGACTCTCACAATGTGGACTAAAATTACCAAATGCCCTCATGTGCAGAAGGGGTAAACCAGCTTTCTTTTAAGAGCCTCTTTTAAGAGGGTTTGAATCCCAGGCATGAGGGCAAAGTTTCTTAAGAACCTTATCTCCTATTATAAACCAACATGTTGGTGAACTTGGGCACCAACACATACATTTTGTGTAAACATGTTTAGCCCATAACACTGATTCTATCTAGTGCAGAATCCTTAGGGAGCCCAAAGGGGTTCTAAAACATGGACACCAGAGATGGCTGAGGTCTCTTTCACCTATAGTTACAACATGTGTCAAAAAATAACCCACTTCATGGCCACATCTCCAAAAATTTCTCTCTAAATATCTAACTACCTTGGGTTCTAGTATCCCATGGGCACTGTCTAGTTCTAACAGAGAGTTAGAAGGCACACTAACAAGCAAATAGACAAGATAAGAGCAGAAATCTGGAGAGAAAGAACTACCAAGAAGAGAACATTGAGATGCTACAGTATCCCCATGCCCCTGAATTGCTCTGGGAAGAAGTGTTTTGAAGTTTGGATTTATTTGGATTTGGGGATACTTGCATTGCTATAAATAAAATATCTGGGGAATGAAAGCCAAAAGTCTCAAAATTTACTTACGTGTCATATGAACCTCTGAGACACGGTCTTAAGGACACCTCACACAGCCCTTTTCATATGCCTGAGTTTTGACTGCAGTCTATGGTGTGAATGCTGGGGACTTTCCCACCCATGACAGAATCGTGTCAACATATAAAAGTTTCAGGTGATCTTGAAGTTTTGAGTGAGGACTGTCCAATTTTCTATGTTCAGAGTTAGTGAAAAGCCAGGCAGAAGACCAGAAGAAATGGAAAATTTGAACCAGGGGTAATTCTAAGAGAAAAAATTTAAACCATATAAACTTGAACTTCTTATTATGTAGACAACAAAAGGCACATTGAAACAAGCAGTCCCACCCTCAGCCTTTCCATAGTCGGGATCCCACCCTTCCAGGAAACTCCTACCATATCTGAAGACAGAGCCTCTGAAATAAGGCCTAGTGAATGTCCTGGTGTCAATGTGCATGTTTAATAATGCACTCCCATTGTGGAGACTACTGTGATATTGCAGCTGAGCCCTAATCTAAACTAGATAGTTGATCTGTGGATGAAAAATTAATCCACAATGTGACTGCCTTTCCATTGGGTACTTGGTACTATGTCCTCCAATGACCAACCATTTTACATACAAGAGAATAATGATCTCCAGTCAACTTGACATAATCCCTGGATTGCTATTAATTATCAAAAGTTAATCACAGTAAACTATATTTGAAAAGAGGCATACTGTCTAGAATAAATCAGTTTACTATTTATTTACTGTGAAAATAGAATTGTTTCATGTTAATATTTGTCCCCAATCCATTTTAATAGACACAGGAGGAATTGAGGCACCTTGGTTTTGATTTTCTTTCTCTGGCTGATTATAACTGAATTGAAGTGTTTCTCCAATATCCATTTACCCTTCATTCCAAGCTCTCTTTAAACAGGACAGAACTGTGTAATGAACTCTAGCCAGTGGGTAGCAAGCAGAAATAGCCTGGAAAGTTTTAAACACAAACTAGAACAGGAGCTCTGCAGTCTTCATGTGCTCTCTCTTCTGTGGCAGAGCCCACATCAGCAGCATCCCTAAGTTTCTGTGAAGAGAAGTGCATCCTACCTCCTCTCCCCTTATATTCAACCACTCTGGATACACCCTGTAAGCAAGTCATGAAGATGGGTTTCATTTGTTATCCTGCTGGGAAGAATCCAGCAGTCCCCAGGCAGTCACAGTACTTGCTTTTCTTACTTTCTCCGATAGGAAGGAAACTACAGTGTAGTCTATTTCACTCATTTTCACAGACTTGGCGGGAGCTAGTGAGCAGTCAGCTACTTTGTGAGTAAAATCTTTATATACAGAGTGGGCAGTGCACCCTACAGCTATGTATATGAACTTTACAGTTTCTATAGATAACTGTTTCTGGGAAATTACACCTTTTCAATGTAAGAAAAGAGATAGCCTATAATTGTCCCAATATTGTACTAGCACCTATTAATCAGAATAATAAATTCTAGCTTAAACTAATTTTCCTCCAGGTGCTTTTTGTAGATAAAAGCCTTCTGTTGGGAGTTGCTTTATCTTTCCCCTGCTCCGACTACTTCCCCCTCCTTTGCCGGTACCGGCAAAGCAAGTCGAGCCTTGCACATGCTCAGCAAGCACCCTGCCACTTAGCTACCTCTCCACTCCTACCTTCCCCTCCTCCAGTGAACTCCCATACTTGCTGTCTCATGACTCGCACACCCACCCACACATTTAATTTAGTAATAAAACTGTGACGTTATTGTAATGATTGAAATAGCAAAAAGATATTGATATTTCAGAATCTGTCACATTTTTCACTTTGAACACTAATTAATTAATTAATAATTTAGTGGATGAGTATGTACCTGCTACAGCAGCTGTGTGGAGACCAGAGGACAGCTTGCAGGAATTGTTTCTCTCCTCCCATGTCATGGGTCCCAGACACTGAACTCAGTGTCTCTGGCCTGGAGGCAAGCGCCTTTATCCACTAAGCTATCTTGCACACCCATAGCATGCATTATCATCCAATTGTGAATGTTTTTAATTACCAAAGCGGAAGGAAACTGTAGAGACAGAATGTAGAGCAGGTAAAATGGACTCACAGTTCCTGTTCACAGACTCCAAGGCTCTGAATATCACAAAAACGTTCACAAACAATTGAAAACTAAAAGCTGAAAATGTCTTCTGGAGTGACATTTTAAATGTCTTACAAGTTAGTTCTCACAGTGAGTTAAATGATTAAAATAACACTAGTAAGTCACTTGTTGTGTGACAGAACTGTTCCCGGGGAGATGCAACACACATCTACTTACCCAAGACAGGGAACCCACAGCAGATCAAAGTACAGATACCGCCAAAGTCCAGCGTGGTGAACCAGTGAGTTTATTGGGGTCACTTACAGGAACAGAAATGACTCCAAGACAGCTGCATCACCAAGGCCCTCATGGGTGGCGGCTCACAAAGGTGGGAACCTGGCGCACACTGCACAGCCTGCAGGCATCTCAACAGGTTGGAGAATGTGCTTTCCAAGTGACTCATTTGGTCTTCCGGGCAGCTTGACTGGTTTCTGCTTCTTCCAGGCAGGTGGTCTGGTCTCAGAGTTTTCTTTGAGCTCAGCTTCCTTGTCTGAGAGAGACTCTTGGCTTTTATTGTTTATTCTGACAGGGAGGGGCCTAGTGATCTGGTCAATTTCAGGGACTTCCTGAAGCTCTTTTGAGCTGGTTATACTCCTGCTTAAAGAGCTTCCC
>CABHPP010117395.1:36259-47883 GCA_902168425.1 Peromyscus attwateri | reverse complement strand
GCCATTGATTTCTTTCCTTATGGGACGACTTTTCTCTTTTTGTTTTTCAGTGAATGCATGCGCAACTTGATTGACCTTTTGGTATCAGATGGAGTATCAAATATAGTTCTGTATTCTCTGAAAGAAATTTGGGGCCACTTAAAAAGTGCTCTGAGTCTCATTAGCCAAACTGTAAGTCAAAGAGCAATATTAAACTTTGAGCTGATTTTAAGGAACCAAAATGTCTTGTATATTAGAATTCATATAGAATGATGCTTTCTAATGTGAGTTTTATGGTAAATTCACATCATAATGCAGATATCCACTACAAAGTATCTCTGTGTTTATGAAATATAGTTAATGGTAGGAATTTTCTAGTACAAGTTTACTAAGGATTAAGTCAGAATAGCAAGACAACCAGGCATCTTGAATTGTTTTGTATTTTGGAGCCTGATATAATTCTTTCCCCTATGATTATATTAATTTTGTAAAAAGGCTTATTATTATTCCACCATTTCTCAGCGGCAGGTGATAAAGTAGAAGGAACAAAGATCTGTATTTTGGTCCCATTCAATTTATTTTTTTTCTTTTCAGTGAAGATTTCTTTGGTTCCTGTGAGATTCATCTATGCTATCACATTACTAGTATTTCATTCTTTTGTATTTGTTTATTTTTTGCCTGCTCATGGGACCCTTTTCCTCCTACTGAGTTGCCTCATCCAGCCCTGATGTGAGGGTTTGTGCCTGGTCTTATTGCATCTTGTTATGCTGTGTTTGTTGGATATTCCTGGGAGGCCTGCTCTTTTCTGAAGGGAAACAGAAGAGCAATAGATCTGGGGGAGAGGGACAGTAGGGGCTGGGAGGAGGGGAGGCTGTGGTTGGGATATATTATATGAGAGAAAAATAAAGAAAAAGTAAAAAAATCTAATTTCATTGAAAAACTTTAAACTAAAAGTAAAAAGAAGAAATACTGGTAATGTGATAGCATAGAAGACCCTCAAAGGCCTTTCTATACCAGTATCTGCAAATCACAATGTAATACAGGAAGAAGCCAGTCTGGTGCAAACTGTCAGTGACTAAAGAAACCTAGAATTCTCCTGGGGCAGTTGAATTCTGACCTATATGAATTTAAATATTAAAAAAACTTCAGCACTGAGCAATTTGGATTTCTTTTCTTTTGCAACCCTCTAGGAAGAGGAAAAATACCCACTTCTAAGCCAGGAGCTTCATCTAGACCTTCAACTATGTTTTCTATATACAAATTAAAAAGTAGACTTACTGTAACTCCGCATTGACTATTATCAATCTGTGTAGTCTCCGTGAGAGACTTCTTCCACAGCTTCTCTGAGGAACTTGGTTCGCCACTTTTATTCCGTCGTACTGCAGTTCCAATCCCTATCTCTCATCTCTTAGGGAGCCTGGTGTTTTCTACTTTTCTGATGAGTTTCCGGCCCGTTATTGCCCATACCCTGCAACACGGCCATATACTTAGCTTTTTATACAGAGAATAATTTAGTGACGCTATTAGCTCTTTATCTTGTATATATTGCTTTTTTTTCTTTTTGATTGAATATGCTATGTATCTGCTTTGTTTCAAACGCTTGGGAGAAAAGTCTCCATTTATCATGTTTCATTATTTATGAAGCCAATAACTTTTATCAGCTACCTCCATACATTGACGAAATGCCTCTTCCACAAATACAAACCCTCTGCCTGACCTATCCTGCTTTACACTTTGCATTCACGTTTTACTTTTACATCCATTATCTCATATGATTCCCGCACAGTGACTCCATAGCCAGTGCCACTATTATTTATCTTGGATTTACAATTTTAAAATTCAAAAAATCAGGGTACTAATTTAGTTAAAATCATTTGTGGTTGACGAACGGGAGTCAGAACTAGAACCCAGGTCTTCTGACCTTATGTCTTAGTTTGGACTGTTAGAACAAAATGTTATAGACTGAGTGCCTTATAATTTAGGCTGGCAAGATGGCTTAATGAGTGGAAGTTCTTGCCACATAAACGTGACGACCTGAGTTTACTCCTGAGAACCTGGGATAAAAGAGAGCCGATTCCTGAATGTTGTCCTTGAACTTCCTATGCTTACCGTGCTGTACGTGTGCTCCTCCTCAATGCGCATGCGTGCACACACATGTGCACTAATAATGAAGAGTTGTTTTTAAATAGAAATTTACTTTCCCCAGCCTTAGGGGCCGAGAAGGCCCTGAGATTAAGGCCCAAGTGCAGTCTCTGGTAAGAGCCTGCTCCCTCATAGATGAGATCATTTCTTGCTGTAACCTCAGGTGGCAGAAAGGACAAGGGATCTCCTAGGATCTTTTATACTTGTACTAACTCTATTTCTGAGGACTGCCATGATTATCTAATCACTTCCTGATGACCCAAACTCCTAATATTGGCACTTGAAAGGTTAGGACTTTAACATGTGATTTGGGTGGTTATATACACATTTAGTCAGTTGCACCTTAATTAGTGAACTCATTCTATGAGAACATATGTCTTTACCAGTTTTTGCTAGGAAATCTCGGGTCAAATGAGAAGCTTGGGCCTCTATTCAGAGCTAATGGCTCAGTTGGGAGGGGACCACATGCTAAGTAAGCAGTCCTGTGTACTCTAATAATAGGTTCATATTCTGGAGTCTTTTTAAAGAATTAGGTTGTTCTTAACTAAATTTTTATTTTGAAATAATTATACTTAATAAAAATAACATTGCAATCTTGTATACCCTTTCCCCAGCTTTCCCCAATAGCACAACATCACAGTCACAAGTCGTGGTGACACACACTCCTAATCCCAGCACACAGGACATGGAGGCATGAAAGTTAAGAGTTGAAGGCCATATTCTACTATGTAGAGAGTTTGAATCCAGCCTGTGCTACATATATACCTGCTGCAAAAAACCTGAAAAAGAAGAGACAAAATCACGACCAAAATGTTGGCATTATTTCAAGCAACACAGAGAACATCTCCATCAGCACAGAGATCTTTTTTGTTGCCCTTTTATGCCCCCCACTTCTCTCTCAGTCCCAGCTTTAAAAATAGCCAGCTACTAACATATTGCCAATTTTTATAACTTTGTCATTCCAAGAATGTTATCTAAATGAAATCATATTATATATATATATATGAGCTTTAGAATAGTACAATATATAACCTTCTGAAATTGGCTTTTTCGACTGTCATAATTCTCTGGAGATTCATCAAGTTGTTATATGTCCTAACAGGATAATCTTGTATGACTGCACTTATGTGAAGTACCAAGAGTGGTAAAATTGATCAATATGAAAAACAGAGTGGTGGTGGTTGCTAGGGACAGAGTCCATAGCATTCGAGGCTTTAGATTGAAGCAGTTCTGTAGGTAGGTGGGTAGTAGCACTAGTAGCACAGCAATGTGAACGTGAACTGTACACTCAAAAGTGTTAAGATAGGAGATGGTGTGCTGTATTTTACCACTCTTTTCCAAGCCATAGAAAAATTCATTAGCAGATACTATAACATTTTGGTCATCTCAGAAATATCAAGTGGTCTTTTCTGTTGTTCGGTGTAAGATATTCTGAGTTCTTAGTTTAGTGGATATTTTTTCCTGAAATCTCGACATTTTTATGTCATGTTGAGACCGTGTATCTCATTTAGCCTTCTGTTTTAGCTGGCTTTCTCTAACACCACTGTGCAGAGGAGGAAACTTGACCCTGGCACTTCCAAAGAAAAGCCTGGCACCAGCGCTCACACACACGCACACAAGTGTTACACACACACACACACACACACACAAAACATTTTTTCCACTTAGTCTCCGTTGACGCTTGAGGTAAAGGACTTTTTGTTACTGTAGGTCTCTTCACTAGAAAGAACATACTGTTCTTGAGGCTGTTTGTCTGCATGGTTTTGGTCTCTAGTATCAAGTCTGGGGATATATAAAAAAAAAGAAAACCCAGGGGACCCACAACTATGCCAATCCTTGGTTCCAAGGTCCCTAGCTAGTTGTCTTCTTTCCAAATTTCAGAGTTGTCTTAGGTTTGTTTTATGTATATGCTCAGGAATTTATCTGTACTTGCCAGGAAAAATATATTTCTTCCACCTCATGGAAGGGATATTTGCTAGTTAATTTTTAAGACTATCCAGACACATAGATGATGATGAGGAAAAGCTTACTATTCAAATATAACCCCAGTCTTCACAGCTGGCATCGAAGTCAGTCACCAGTGCCTGCTTTGTAGCCATGAGAACTCTTTTTACAAACTTCAATGTATTACACTTTTATTATTTATTGTTGGGGTATGCATGAGCCACAGCACATGTGGGCCGTGGTGTGTATGTGCCATGCTACATGCAGAAGTCAGAGACTACTTACAGGAATCACTTCTCTCCTTCCACCATGTGGGACCCTGGGATCACACTCAGGTCATCAGGCTTGGCTACAGGTAAATGCCTTTACCTCCTGAACCATCTCATCAGCCCCACATCACACACTGACAAGCAAACTCCCCCAAAAGGTAGTTCGTTGGGTAAAGAACTTTAGCTGTCTTTGTAAAAGAAAGGAATGTTGTTTCGTCTAGTACACACAGGGAAAGCTGGAAAGGAGGTTTCCTAGCACATATCAGTAACAAATAGCGTCTTAGTTGAGGTGGGGCTTGTGTCCACCTCCCCTTCTCAGTGATAGAACTTTTCCTAGTTTCAGCCTGCGCAGGTCCTATGCATGCTGTCACAGTCTCTATGAGTGTTTATGTGTACCAGTCCTGTTGTGTCTGGAAGAAGCTGTTTCCTTATAGTCATTCACCGCCTCTGGTTCCTACAGTCTTTCCACTTCCCCTCCTGTGGGTCTCCATGCTAATTACCATCTACTGCAAGAAGAAGCTTCTCTGCTGAGAGTTGAGTGAAGCACTGATCTATGGGTGTGGCCATATGTCATTAGGAGTCATTGAACCTATTCCTGTTTCTTTAGCAGAATAATAATAAGTTTCCCCTAGGACCCTTCACCTATCTGGTCTCAGGTTGTTGGCCACTTTAATGGGATGTATGGATTCCGTCTCGTGGAGTGGGCCTTAAATCCAATCCAGAAGTAGTTGGCTACTCCCACAACGTTTGTACTACTATTGCAGCAGTGTATGTGGCAGGCAGGTCGGTGTTGTAGGTCACAGGTTTGTACATGGGTGATACTGATAATGACTTCCCTCCTTCGGTAGCATGCAGAACACCTTCCAGCATATGAATGCTAGGCAGTAGGAGTGAAGCTTCTAATTGGGCGCCAGTTTGATTTCTCTTATGTTCGATGATACAAGTAAATGATGTCTTCAGCAATAGGTTGTGGAGAAGTAACCAGTAGCCTTGGCAATAGCCCGTGATGTTTGTAGAGGTCTATAAGACCTCTTTGGCCAATGACTCAACAGCATATAACCCATTCCTGGCACTAGACGTTTTAATTAGTGGCATAAGATGTCTAGTTGGGGCCTTGTCTACCTCATTACATGGTGACTCCATTTAAACTCCTTTCATATATGTATATATTTTAGGAAGCTTCTATAGTAGTGGGTTTCCTTATGGCTTTTCAAAAAGGCCTTTATGTTAGTTGTCCCTCCCATATTTCCTCCTTCATGCTGCCCTCCCACCCTCCTCCTCATTTAATACTTCTAGTTTATGCTTTATCTCTTTATAACACTAGATCTCTTTTCCTTCTCTTAGAGGATTCCCTCCTCTCCTCTGATGCCTCACTAGATACCTGACCTCTGGATATTCTGAATGAAACACACATCTCCAAAGCTTAAAAGCTAACATCCACATAAAAGAGAAGACATGCGTTATTTGTCTTTTGTGATCTTGGTTATGTCACTCAGGGTAATTGTTTCCAGCTCCATCCATTTATCTGCACATTTCATTTTTCTTAACAGGTAAATGATATTCCCTTGTATAAACATACCGCATTATCATTATCCATTCATCACTTGATGGGTATCTAAGCTGTTTCCAATTTCTGGCTGTTATGAATAGAGCAGCAGTGAACATGGGTGAGCACGTATCTTTGTAGTCAGATGCAGAGTTTTGTGATATTGCCCAAGAGTGGTATATATAGCTGGATCTCCTGATAAATTGGCTTCCAGCTTTTGGGGGAACATCCACACTGGTTTCCATGTGACTGTACAAACTTGTACTCCCACCAGCAATGGATAAGTGTTCCCTTTTTGTCACATCCTCACCAACATTGCTGTCATTTATTTTACTGATCCTGGCCATTCTGGCTGGGGTGAAATGAAATCTCAAAGTAGCTTTAATTTGCATTTCCCTGATAACTAAGGATGTTGAACATTTTTTAAGTATTTCTCAGTCATTTGTATTTTGCCTCTTGAGATCTCACTGTTTAGTTCTATACCACATTTTTAAATTGGGTGATTTGTTTTCTTGATGTTCATTTTTTCTAGATACTAACTCTTTATCAGTTATATAATTGATAAAGTTTTCCCCATTCTGTAGGCTTCTAGTTGCTAGAATGATGATGTCTTTTGCTGTACAGAAACTTTTTAGCTTCATGAGGTCCTGTTTCTTTATTGTTGATCTTAATACCTGTGCTACTGGGTCCAGTTCAGAATGGCCTTTCCTGTATCAATGAGTTCAAGCTTATTCCCTATATTCTTTTCTATCAGACTCAGGGTATCTGGTCTTACATTGAAGTCCTTCATCTGTTTGGAGTTGAGTTTTGTGCAGGGTGATAGATATGGATCTATTTTCATTCTTCTACATGCCAACATCCATTTTGACCATCACCATTTGTTGAAGATGCTTGTCTTTTCTCCAGTGTGTATTTTCAGCTTCTTTTTCAAAACTCAGATGTCTGTTGCTGGGTGGAATTGTGTCTAGATCTTCAATTCTATGCCATTGATCAACATATCTGGTTTTATGTCAATGCCGTGATGTTTTTATTACTATACCTTTTTTAAAACAACTTAAAATCTGGGGATTGTTTTAGCATTGGGGGGGGTTATTGTGTTTCCATATGAAGTTAATTTTTTTTCAGTCTCCATGATGGATGGATTGTGTTGGAATTTTGATGGGGATTGCATTGAATCTGTTACTGTTTTTGGTAGGATGGCAATTTTCACAATATTACTCCTACCAAGTCATAAGCATGGGAGATCTTTCCATCTTCTGGTGTCTTTTTCAATTTCTTTCTTCAATGTCTTAAAGTTTTTATTATTCAGGTCTTTCACTTGCTTGCTTAGAGTTATCCCAAGATATTTTTGAGGCTATTGTGAAAGGTACTGTTTCCTTGATTTCTTTTTCAATCTGTTTGTCATTTGTATACAGCTACTTTGCTGAAAGTGTTTATCAGATGTAGAAGTTTCCTGGTGGAATTTTTGAGGTCACTTATGTATACTATCATATCATCTGAAAATAAAGATATTTTAACTTGGGGAGGGACTGGGAGGAGAGGAGGGAAGGGAAACTGTGGTTGGGATGTAAAAATAATAACAATATATATATATATATATATATAATATTTTTAAAATATCCTTTAACTTCTTCCCTTCCTATTTGTATCCCCTTGATCTCCTGCAGTTGTTTTATTGCTCTAGCTATGACTTCAGGTACTATATTGTGTAGCTGTAACCGTCTTGTTAAATAAGAAACACAGAGAGCCAAATACAGAGTTAAAAGCCAAGAGGTAAGAGCAATAGCTAAGAGCTGAGGTTAAAAACCTTACCCTTCACTGCCGCTGCTGTCCTACCTCTCCACCAGAGACCTACTTCCTGTGTTTTTGTCCTTTTTATTGACTCTCTATTCTGTCTTCTCATTGGTTGTAAACCCAACCACATGACCTCCTCTTCACTGCCCATCTATACAGACCTCCAGGTCTTCTATGGTTGGTATTGAGATTAAAGGCGTGTGACTCCATGCTGGTGGTATCCTTGAACACACAGAGATCTGCCTGTCATGTGATCGGGATTAAGGGTGTGTGCTACCACTGCCAGACTTCTGCTATGGCTTGCTATTAGCTCTGACCCCCAGGCAACTTTATTTATTAACATACAAATAAAATCACATTTTAGTACAAATAAAATATCACCATAATAGTGAATAGATATGGAGAGAGTAGACAGCCTTGTCTTGTTCCTGATGTTAGTGGGAATGTTTTGAGTTTCTCTCCATATAGGTTGATGTTGGCTATGGGCTTACCATAAATTGCCTTTATTATACTGAGGTATGTCCCTTATACCTTAGTCTCTCTAGGATTTTTATCATAAAGAGATGTTGGCTTTTGTCAAAAGCCTTTTCTGCATCTAATCATGTGCTTTTTGTCTTTCAGTCAGTTTATATGGTGGATTATGTTTATTGATTTACATGTGTTGAATCAAAGCCACCTTGATCATGGTGAATAATCTATTTTATATGTTCGTGGATTCAGATTGCAAGTACTTTATTAGAGAAATTTTGAGTCTATGCTCATAAAGGGAAATTGACTTGTAATTTTTGTTGAGGGGTCTTTGTGTAGTTTTGGTATCAGAGTAATAGTGGCTTTGTAAAAAGAACTAGAAATGCCTCTTCATTTAATAGCAACACTTGGGAGGCAGAGGCAGACAGACCTCTGTGAGTTCGAGGCCAGCCTGATCCACAAAGTGAGTTCCAGTACAGCCAGGGCTGTTACACAGAGAAACCCTGTCTCAGAAAAAGAAAAAAGAAAAAAGAAGGAGAAAGAGGAAGAGGAAGAGGAAGAGGAAGGAAGGAAGGAAGGAAGGAAGGAAGGAAGGAAGGAAGGAGAAGAAAAGCAACAAAAAGAAATTAATCTTTTCTTTTTTTAAGATTTTCCAGTTTGATGGATTACAGATTTTCTTTAAAGCATGTCCTTATGGTTCTCTGAATTTTCTCAGTGTCTATTGTAAAATCTCCAGCTCATCTCTAATTTTATTAATTTGGATCTTCTTTCTTTATTTTTGGTTAATTTCACTAAGGGTTTGTCAATTGTGTTGATTTTTCAAAGAACCAGTTCTTCATTTCATTGATTCTTTTTCTTGCTTTTGTATTGTTAGTTCTATTTTATTGATTTCAGCTCCGAGTTTGAGTATTTCTTCCTATCTACTCTTTTTGGGAGATATTTTTTCTTCTTGTTTTTCTAGAGCTTTCAAGTGTGGCACTAAGTTATTGATATGAGATCTCTATGGTTTTTTTTTATGTAGGCACTTAGTGCTATGAACTTAGCTCTTAGAACTGCCTTCGTTGTTTTCCATAGGTTTGGGTATTGTGCTGGCTGGTTTTATGTCAACTTGACACAAGCTGGAGTTATCGGAGAGGAAAGAGCCTCAAGTGAGAAAACGTCTCCATTAAATCAGAGCATTTTCTTAATTAGTGATTGATGGAGGAAGGCCCAGCCTATGATGGATGGGGCCATCTCTGGGCGGGTGGTCCAGGTTCTATAAGAAAGCGGGCTGAACAAGTCGTGGGAAGCAAGCCAGTAAGCAGCACCCCTCCATGGCCTCTGTGTCAGCTCCTGCCTCCAGAATCCTGCCCTGTTTGAGTTCCTGTCCTGACTTCCTTTGATAGTAGGCTACAATTTGGAAGTGTAATCTGAGTAAACCCTTTCCTCCCCAAGTTATTTTGGTTATGATGTTTCATCACAGCATTTGTAACCCCAACTAGGACAGGTGTGTTCTACTTTTGTTTTCATTCAGTTCTAAAAGGTGTTTAATCTACTTCTTGATTTCTGTCTTGACCCAATTTTCATTTGGTAGTGAGTTCTGCTTCCATGAGTCTGTAAGCTTTTTGTTGTTTCTATTTGATACCCAGATAGGATGCAAGGTGTTATTGCAATATTTTTATATCTGTTGAGAGTTGCTTTTTCCCCTAATATATGGTCAATTTTGGAGAAAGTTCCATGAATTCCTAAGAAGAAATTATATTCTTTAGTGTTTGCATGGAATGTCATTTGATTTATGACGTTATTTAACTCCAGTGTTTCCATGTTTAATTTTTGTCTGGGTCATCTGTCTATTGTCTAGAGTGGAGTATTGATAACACCAGCTATCACTGTATTAAGGTCAATACCTGATTTTTAACTGTGTTTCTTCTATGAACTTGGGTGCCCTCATGTTTGGTGCACAAATATTTAGAGTTGTTATAGCCTCTTAATGAATGTTTCCTTTAATTTTGGTGTGAAGTCTATTTTATCAGATATTAAAATAGCTATACCTGTTTGCTTCTTGGGTCCATTTGCTTATTTTCATCCTTGTACCGTACCCCCAGTCAGTGTCTTTCCTTGATGATGAGGTGCATTTCTTGCATGCAGCAGATAAATGGATCCTATTTTCTAATCCAGTCTGCTAGTCTGTCTTTTTATTGGGAGATTGAGACCATTAATATTGAGAGTTATTAATGAACGGAATTTATTGAGTCCTATTATTTTGGTGTAGGTTTCTTGCCATCTTTTGATTAACTGTGTTGGGATTATTTATTCCTAGTGTCCTCTTTGGGTGTAGTTAACCTTCTTTTCAAACTTAAGTTTTCATTCTGGTGACTTCTGTAGAACAAGATTGGTAGACAGAAACTGCTTAAATTTGTTTTCTGGGTTTTTTTTTTTTTTTTTACCATGAGATGTTGTTCACTCTCTGTTGACTGTGATTGTTAGTTTTGCTTGGTATAGTGTTCTGGGCTGGCGTCTGTGATCTGTCAGCTGGCAGAACATCCCTCCTCGCCCTTCTGACTTTCAGAGTCTACACTGACAAGTCAGGTGTTATTCTAATGGGCCTCCCTTTATATGTGAGTTGGTCTTTTTCCCTTGTAACTTTTAATATCTGGTCTTTGTTCTATACATTTAGTATTTTGATTGTTATATATCATGGGGAGTTTCTTCTCATCAATTTGGTGTTCTGGATGCCTCTTGAACCTAGATATGAATCTCTTTCCTTAGGTTTAGGAAATATTTTTCTATGATTTTGTTAAAAATATTTTCTGTGCCTCTCACCTGGGTTTCTTTCCCTTGTTCTTTATTATGAAAAAGCTTGGTCTTTTCATAATGCCCCAGATTTCCTGGATGCCTTGTGCTTGGATGGTTTTATATTTAACATTTTCTTTGACTGAACTATCCATTTCTTCTACCTTGTCTTCAAGACCTGAAATTTGCTTTTCCATGTTTGTTAATCTGTTGGTGAGGCTTATCTCTGAGGCTTTTGTTTGGCATCCTGAGGTTTTTATTTCCAGTTTTGTTTCAGTTTGCATTTTCTTTACTTATTCTATTTCTTTGTTAAATTCTACTTTCACACCTTAAATTATTTTCATTATTTCATTCAACTGTTTGTTTGTGTTTTCATGATCTCCACTAAGGCATTTATCCATATCCTCTTTAAGGTCCTTTAACATATTCATAATTGTTATTTTGGAGTCTTCGTCTTGTGCTTCAGCTAATTGCTTTCCTTGGCACCTATTACAATGAAGTTGTTAGCTTCTGAAGGAGGCGTATTTTCTTGGATTTTCATGTTTATGGTTTTGTGCTGGGATCTAGGCATCTGGAGTTAACCATCTGAAGTGCTTCTTGGTGTATGTAGTACGTATCTGGTTTCATCAGTGAGTGGGTGTTCCATACTTTAGTTGCTGTTGCCCACTCTGAGTCTTAGTCAAATGCCCTAGCTGTGGAGTCCACTCTGA
>CABHPP010117395.1:24034-36249 GCA_902168425.1 Peromyscus attwateri | reverse complement strand
AGTCTTAGTCAAATGCCCTAGCTGTGGAGTCCCTGAGTCCCAGTCTAGCTCAGCTGCTGTGCATCCCTGTTAGGGAATGGTTCTGTGGCTTGGCAGGAGTCACAAAGGAATAGAGATGTGCTAGAAGGAAAAGCTGAAGGGGGTAGCAGGAAAGAACTAGGGAACTCTGGGTCTTCACCAAGAGGCTGAGTCCCTAGGATATGGATGTAGGCTTGGAGGAGCGAAGACCTGAATTTTCAGAATATTCCTTTATATACATTACATTAGCATCTGAGAAACTCACTTAGCAATAGTGTCTTCTCTCTTATGATCATCTATTAGTTTGGATCTAAAAGACATGTAAATTTTCATTCTGTGACCAGGAGAATTAATAGTCTTTGAGGTTACCAAATTAAATCTCTGTCATTTTTTTAGATAGAGTCTCAGTATGGATTTCAAGCTGGTGTTAAACTTATGATCCTCCTACCTCAGCTCCTCAAGTGCTGGGATTATAGGTGTGCACAACTACACTAAGTTGAGTTCACTATTTTGTCAATTGAGGCATGGAAAGGTTAAATATCTTATACAAGGCATGCAAATATAAAATGGAAAAGCTGAGAATTGAACCTAGAAGTCTTCACAACACAATGGTCCTTGGGTTTCCCTTCATCTAATCTTATTTCTTCCTAGCCTCATATTTCCCTGGCATTGGAATTGAGGTTTCTGCAGGGCAGCTTTGAGTTAGACTGTTTTCTCCTTTGTTTCTGTAGTTTGATTCCTAGTTTCTCTTTGGCTCTGTCTTCTTCTGTTTTTCTTTTGTTCCCAAACACAACCTTTATATATCACTTTCTTCCCCCTGCGTCTCTAGAAGCTCTTGTATTTCCAAATCCTTACCCTGAACCTCATCCAACTAAAAAACAAGACGTTCCCTTGCCCAGACAGTCACCAACATTGTCTTGTTTATCAACCATCACTTCCTCCTCTCTCTACTATGTACTATTTACACAATACCTCCTGCTACTTCCTTTCACTTCAAATCTATGTCTAAGAGCCAGGCATAGTGGCACACATCTGTAACCCTAGAAATGGAGAGGCTGAGGCAAGAAGACTGAGTTTGAGATCAGCCTGGCTATATTGTAAGTTCAAGGACAGCCTGAGATACATAAAGAGACCTTATCTCAATCCAAATGAAACGAATCTATGTCTTCTATCTCTTAATCTCCAGTGTTGTCATGGACTAGAATTCCTAGGCTGACATTTTCCCTCCTTGATAATTCGTTATTTATTATTCTATATGATTTTGCTGCCCATCTTGACAGTTGTTCAACACCACAGATATTCCATACAAGTAGTTTACTATTTCATTGTTTCAAAGTCATTGCTGACTCAAAGATCTTGTTTTCTTTTGTTACTTTTTAAGATAGGCTTTCATGTTGCTGTCCTCAAACTCATTGTATAGCTGAGGGTGATCTTGAATGCCTAATCCTCCTGCATCTACCTCCCAATTGCTATGATTACCAGCATGTACCACCACATCTGGCTCAGTTTCTCTAAAACAGAATTTAAATCTTTTGTGATCTTGTATTGGGAAATGGATTCGTAGGTCTCCTATCATGAAATAAAATAAAAATAAACAATTAGTTTTGAGAAAAATTTAAACATTTTTCCTATAAAGGACACCATTAAGGAAATAAAAAGGTAGCTGAAAGCATGGGAGTAAATGTTAGAGATAAGAGATTTGCATTGGGAATATATAAAGAAATATTACAGCTCCATAAGGACAGCCCATTTTTCCAGTGGGCAAAGAATAGAAGTGGCCATTTTTTCCAGAGAAGATATTCATATGGCCAGTAAGCATATAAAAAGATGTTTAGCATAATTAGTTATCACAGATATACAAATATAAATGCAATAATAATCTGTCACTTTTAGACCCAATAAGGTGATGATACTCAAAAAGACAGGAAAAAAACAACTACTGACAAATAATTGGTACTCTCAACAGAGACTGTGATTATAAAGTGGTGCAGAGCTTTGAAAATCAGCCAGGCAGTGGTGGCGCACACCTTTAATCCCAGCACTCAGGAAGCAGAGCCAGGAGGATCTCTGTGAGTTCGAGGCCAGCCTCATCTACAGATCCAGGACAGGCACCAAAACTTTACTGAGAAACCCTGTCTCAAAAAAACAGAAAGAAAGAAAGAAAGAAAGAAAGAAAGAAAGAAAGAAAGAAAGAAAGAAAGAAAGAAAGAAAGAAAGAAAGAAAATCAGCTAAAGGGTGGTGAATGCATGCTTTGAATGTGCAAGGTCCTGCTTTTGATTCCCAACAATGCAAAAAGTGGAAGAAGAAAGAATAGCTTGGCAGTGCCAAGAAACTCCATCCCTGTGTATATACCCAAGAGAAATGAAAACGTGTATACAAATAAGAACTTATACACAAATACTGAAAGCAGATTCATTCATACAGTAAAAAGGCAAATAACTCAAGTGTCTTATCAACTGATTAATAAATATGTGTTGTGGTATTTCCATATAATGGAATATTATTTGACCAAGGAAAGGATTGGCATACTGATACATGCTATAGAATGGATGAACCTTAAAACCTTTATGTGGGGTTAGGAATCTACCAGTTAATAGAGTGCCTGCCTAGTATGCATGAAGCCATGGATCCAGTCTTCAATACCACATAAAACTTGGTATGCTATCACAAGCAAATAATCCTAGCACCTAAGAGATGGAGGCAGGACAGTCATGAATTCAAGATCATTCTCAGCTACATAGTGAGTTCAAGGCTAGCTTGAGCAATATAAGACCTATTTGTTAAATGAATTATTTTAAGTGAAAGATGTCAGTCCCAAGGAATTACATACTGTCTGATTTTATTTATGATCCAGTGTCTAGGACAAGCCAAGATATGGGGCAGATTAGTGGTTGTCCAGGGTGTTGGGGTGAGTATCATTGATGGGAAATGAGGAGTTAAAGGGCACAGGATTTTCCTTAGGGGGATGAAGGTACTCTAAAGTGATAATTGTGGTGGCAGAAAACTGTGACTATTGTAAAACCCATTGAATTGTATGATTTCAGTAGGTAAGGTGTCTGGTGTATCTCGATGAACTGACGTGTGTAAATGAATTTCTAAACAGTCTTATTAAATAAGAAACACAGAGCCAAATACAGGGGTGAAAGCTGTAGAGATCAGAGAAATAGGAATAGCCACCAGCTAACCTTAGCTCACCACGCAGCCGTAGCTTCCCAAGTAAACTAGTTTCTTCCTGTCTAACCTGCCCCTTTATTGCCTTGCTTTTCTGCCTTCTCATTGGCTCTTAGCCCAGCAACCTCACTTCCTCGTCACTGCCTGTCTATACAGACCTCCAGGTCTCTATTGTTGGTACTGGGATTAAAGGCATGTGTCATCACACTTGGCTGTGTCCTTGAACACACAGAGACTCTGCCTGCCATGTGATTGGATTAAGGGCATGTGCTACCACTGCCTGACTTTTGTTTATGGCTGTCTATGTCCTCTGATCTCCAGGCAAACTTTATTTATTAACATACAAATAAAATATCACATTTCAGCACAAATAAAATATTACCACATTTCCCTTTTTTTCTAATAAAAATAAGAAATAATAAAAAAGTTATAACTAATATAAGAAAAGCTATATACAATAAGTACAATAACTATATACAATATATACAAGCAATAAATACATCAACAATGTCTAGTCCATTTGCATTTGACAAACTCAGAGAAAATATTTCATTATCTATCCTATTTTAGTAAGTCCAAAATGTACCTGATTCACTTTCTTTTTTTTTTTTTTTTTAGGTTTTTCGAGACAGGGTTTCTCTGTGTAGCTTTGTGCCTTTCCTGAATCTCGCTCTGTAGACCAGGCTGGCCTCGAACTCACAAAGATCCGCCTGCCTCTGCCTCCCAAGTGCTGGGATTAAAGGCGTGCGCCACCACCGCCCGGCCTGATTCACTTTCTATCCTAACATATTACTAACAGAGAACTATCTTATAATGTCTCTCAAATTTATACACTTTATACCTCTTTAGTGAGTTTTGATGACTGTTGAGGCAGACAGCTGTCTCTGTCATTCTAGATTTTTGGAAGTTGCTTACACTGCATTTCCTGTTTACTTAGGTAATATTGTATCCTTCTGAGGTCTTTGATGTAGTTGATGACTATATAGTTATAATTTTCCTTGGTTATGATAAAAGATAAATTAGATATGAAACTTTAGACTCACAAATATAGGATAGATGATAAAATATTTTCTTTAGTTTTACAAAATACAAATAGACTAGATATTGTAACTGTAATTCTTGGTTAATAATTGTTTGTTATATGTAATTTTACTATGTTAAAGTTAAACCCTTCCCTTTTGATTAGACAGAAAAGGGGAGGTGCTGTGGGATGTTCTGTATGCTGTGAATATGTTGCTATGATTGGTTGATAAACAAAATACTGATTGGCCAATAGCCAGGCAGGAAGTTTAGGCGGGATAAGTAGACAAGGAGAATTCTGGGAAGGAAAAACAGAACTGAGGAGGAGACGCCAGCCCGCCATCCAGAGAACAGCATGTAATGGCACACAGGTAAAAGCCACAGAACACATGGCAACATATAGATTAACAGAAATGGGCTGAGTTTAAATGTAAGAGCTAGTCAGTGATAGGACTGAGCTAATGGCTGAGCAGTTTTAATTAATATAAGCTTCTGAGTGATTATTTAATAAGTGGCCGTGGGGTCTGTGGGGCTGGGCAGGACTGGAGAAACTTCAGCTACAGATGTGCATAGTATTCACTTTAGGGAATCTGAAAAGCACCTCAGAATGTGGACATTTGAGCTCTAGAAAGCCTATGGTTCAGTTAAAGATGTGTATGGCATGTTAGGGACAGAGAAGGCTGGTTTAAAATATGAGCCCCTGTCAACTACGCCTAGTGGAGCACATCTAAAATCCTAGTACTTGGGAGGCAGAGGCAGGATGATTAAGAGTTCAAAACCAGCCTCACTACATAGTGAGACCCTGCATGAAACAACAGCAACAAAATAAATTCTCACCAGCCATTGGAACAAATACCTCAGTTTTCTTATTTCACAGATAAGTCTATGTCATTTGTGGAGAATAGCTACAAAAAAAGGTTATTTTCTTGAGGACTAATGATTCTCTTGGCCAGTGGTGAGCATGAAGATAGCTAGTACAAAATTAAATAAAACTCTAGTGTTCTCTGAACCCACAATGGTACCATCCTCCGATTTCCCAACTAGACACATTCCTCATTTCCACTTCTAATCTGTTACCAGGAGCTGCCAATTCTACCTGTAAACATGTCTTAATCCACTTCTTTCCACCTTCCAAAGTTAACATCCTACTTCAAGCTCTTTTCATTTATCTCAGCCCCTGTAAGACTCCCCTAACTGGTCTCAGCGGACGCTCTTCTTTTGTTCTATACAGTTTTGCAGCCAGCAAGTAGCGTCTTTTAAAATTTCAAGTATGGCTGGGCATTGTGGCTCATGCCTGTAACCCCAGCTGTAGCAGGAGGACTGCTATAAATTTGAGGTCACTATGCACAACCTCATTATTTCTAGGCCATCCTGGGCTTCAGGTCTTTTAACTGTTCAAGTATGCATGACCTTTCTTCATCCTCTTCAGTAGTTTCCCTTTCTCAAGATGGAGAGCAAGTCTACAAGACTCTGCTAACCTAGTTGTCCTCATCCTCACCCACTTTACCCTCACTCCACATTCATAGACACACTTTATTCCACAAGACGATTATTATTACTTTCTAGCAAATGTAATTGTCTTTACCCTAGACCTCCTTATGGACCACTGCCTCATTATCAAAACTTTCTTTCCCATTCTTCCCCCGCCTCTTTGTGTTGTCGTTTCTCTTATACCCAACCTTGGACAGTTCCAACATGTTCTACTCTTTTCTCTGCACTCTGTCTTCTGTCCTTTGAATTGACATGCTTTAACTATTGTCTGCTGCCACCCACAAGGTAGCTCCAAAATTACCTCAGATGCAACATGCATAAAACAACTAACCAGCCAAGTGTGGTGCTGCATATCTGTAATCCCAGCACTCAGGGTCATGAGTTCAAGTCCAGTCTAAGCTACATAGGAAGGGCCCTGTCTTGAAAACAAAAATAGAGCTGGAAAAAGAGCTCAGTGGGTAAAGGCACTTACTGCTAATCCTGACAAGCTTATTTCAGTCCCCAAGACCCACATGGTAGAAGAGAACCAACTCCTGTAAATCCTCTGACCTCTACCCAAGTATGGTGGCATGCACATATACACACACAAATAAATAGGTAATAATTTTTAAGTCTTGAGCTGAGGGTGTGGCACAGTGGTGGACTGCTTTCCTAGCATGCCCTGAGTTTAATTCCCCAGCACCAGATAAAACTATAGTTTCAGCTGGGCCTGGTGGTGCATGTCCATAGTCCCAGCACTCATGAGACTGGGGCAAGAAGATCTCCAGTCTTAGGCTAGTCTGGCTACATAACAAGACCTTGTTGAGAGAGGGGGGGAGGGGGAGGAGAGAGTGAGGGAAGGGAGAGGGAAAAGAGAGGAGAAAGAAACCCCCCTATCATTTCATCATATCACTTCCCTTTTGATGAAGTGTTGCTAAAATTCCTTCCCAGCAGTAGGCATAAAGCAGCATCTACCCTCCCTCCTGAGGTCCCAGTCACAAACCAAGGCACAATTCTTCCAGAGTTCACTCTGGGTAATCAATGAATTTATTGGGCTTCTTTACAGAGCCTAGGTGTGGGATGACTTTCAGGGGTGTGGGCATACCTGCCCCAACTTGCCAAACCTGAAAAGCTTTACCAAGCAGGGATGAGAGCTTCCCTGTAGCCACATACATGGATCCCCCACCTAGCTATAATCTTCTCTGGCCTCTATATTCACTACCCTCTGCCCAGGTCACATAAAGCATTGCAGAGCTGTATACAACTACAGGGAACAGCTGTATACTCTGGTGAGAATCTCACGCCTAACTCTGTGCCTCTATGAGAGGCAGTAAACATTCAACCAGATCAGCTAGGATGATCTTTTGCAAGGGGGACATAGTTGAACCCCCTAAAGATAGTGGTTTCTTGGATCAGAGGACAATCACTAAGACACAAAACATTTCAGTGACTTCCCATGAATAGCTTGATAGTCTAAACTCTGGTCTGTAATGCAGAATTGTAGTTGGCATTTGGGGGGGGCACCAACCAGCTCCCAAATAAAGACATGGAGACTTATTATTTATTATGAATGCTCAGCCTTAGTTTAGACTTGTCCCACTAGCTCTTTTAACTTATTTTAACCTGTTTCTAGTCATCTACATTTTGCCTCAGGGCTGAGGTGGTATTGTGTTCCCTGAAATATTGTGCACTCTAATAAACTTATCTGAGGTCAGAGAACAGAAAAGCCACTAGATACTTAGGATAGGCAGTGGTAGCACACGCCTTTAATCCTAGCATTCCAGAGGCAGAAATCCATCTGTTGAAGGATACAGCCAAGCATGGTGACTCACGCCTTTAATCCCAGAAAGCGAGCCTTTAATCCCAGGGAGTGATGGTAGAAAGCAGAAAGGTATATAAGGCATGAGGATCAGAAACTAGAAGCATTTGGCTGATTAAGCATTTGGCTGGTTAAGCATTTGGCTGGTTAAGCTTTTAGGTTTTGAGCAGCACAGTTCAGCTGAGAGCCATTCGGATATGAGGACACAGAGGCTTCCAGTCTGAAGAAACAAGATCAGCTGAGAAGTTGGCCAGGTGAGGTTAGCTGTGGCCTGTTCTGTCTCTCTGATCTTCCAGCGTACACCCCAATACCTGGCTCAGGTTTGATTTTATTAATAAGAACTGTTAAGATTCCTGCTACACAGGGCTTTTTACCTTTTTTCATTCTATATGTCCTACTTTCCTGCTTCCTCTGTGTCTGGCTGGCTGGCCCCTGGCTTCTCCTTTTTTTTTTTTATTCTTCCTGAGCCTAAATTCCTCCTCCTACTTACTCTCCCTGTCCAGAAGTCTCACCTATACCTCCTCCCTCGCTATTGGCTGTTCAGCTTTGCATCAGGTGCCTTAGGCAGGCAAGGTAAAATAGCAACACATATTTACATAATTAAACAAATGCAACATGCCTTTACATAGTTAAACAAATATGCTGCAACATAAACAAATGCAACACATCTTTGCATGGTTAAACAAATCTTCTGCAATACAAAACCTTTCACACTCCAGCCTTTATGGTGTCAGTGAGTGTTCCACATACCCTATATTAACAGTCACATGTTACAACGTATTTTAAATATGCATTGGGGTTTTGCCTGCATCTATGTCTATATGAGGGTGTCGGATCCCCTGGAACTGGAGTTACAGACAGTTGTGAGCTGCCATGTGGGTGCTGGGAATTGAACTCAGGACCTCTGGAAGAGTAGCCAGTGCTCTTAACCACTGAACCATCTCTCCAGCCTCACAACATTTTTTTACTATAAAGCTTTCTTAAGTTTTCAATGAATTAGTATTTCACTGAAGAATTGTATTAGACTATCTTCACATTTCTCATGCCAGTAGTATTCTAAGGAAATGCTCAGAAATTTGATCCTGCATTTGCGAACTTGTTCCCCTTTCACTCCTTACAGAAATCAGCTGCTTAGGCCAAAAGACTTTTAGTAGCCCTTAGAAATACTCGCTGTCATATACAATCCAAGTCTTCGTTTATTCTATTCTGCTTCAAATCCCCTTCTCTTTCTTTGTACAGCTATATTTTTATTCTTTATCAAGATTTAATATATTACAAAATGGGGTCTGAAGAGATAGTTCAGTGGTTAAGAGCACTTGGCTGCTCTTCCAGAGGTCCCAGCAACCACACAGTGGCTCACAAACATCTGTAATGGGATTAGATTCCTTCTTCTGGTGCGCGTGAAGACAGAGCACTCATATACATAAAATGCATGAATAAATAAATCTTTAAAGAAATAAGGCAGTGTTGGCACACTCCTTTAATCCCAGCACTCAGAAGACAGAGGCAGGTGGATCTCTGTGAGTTCAAGGCTAGCCTGTTCTACACAGTGAGTTCCAAGACAGCCAGGGCTATAAAAAAAAGTCTTGAAAAACCAGTATATATATATAAACACACACACACACACACACACACACACACACACATATCTATAGTGACATGTCTATCACAGAATTCACCATTTTAAAATGCATAATTTGGTGAGTTTTAGTATAGTCATAAAATCATGCAACTATCACCATTATCAAATTCTAGAAGATTCCATCAACCTAAAAGGAAACTGTATTCATTAACAGATACTCCCAATTCCTCCTTCCTCCAGCGTGTAGCGACCACTAATCTGCTTTCTTTCACTATGGGTTTTCCTAGTCTAGACATTTCATGTAATCATTGTAGATCTGGATCTTATTCATATCTCTCATGATCATGTTTGTTTGATCACTTTTCCAGTCATGTAGTTAAGGTAACCACATCCTTACTATGCACTGGATACTGTGCCAGGCTGTGAATACACAAGGAGAATGACATTTTACATTAAAGACACCCCGCCCCCACTGAGTGAAGGAGAAAGACAACGTGTTAGGAATGCTTTACAGTTCTGTGAACAAAATTTCAGGGAACAAACGTTTGTGCAAGAAGTTATGAACAATCCAGGTAAACCTCACCGCGGAGGTCACATTTGATTGAGGATTGGGTCATTTCTTCATTCATTAATTCATTCAGCAAACTTGTATTGTGCCTCTATTGTGTGTCACGCAGAGTGTTGTACTCGAGGATACAAAAATGAAACCATAAAGTCTGTACCACAAAGAATTCAACAGGCTGGAAGAAATAAATATGTAACATTCTTCAAAATGATGTGATATAAATTATATTAGAGAAATGTAAAGCTTGCTATAGGAATGGAGAGAAAGAAACGACTGTAAATTTTGAAAAGTAGATGTTTAGGAGGTTAATATTTCAGGCAAACTAAACTGCCTCTGACCAAGCTCTGCTAGTGCTCTTCTCTATCACTGTACCTAATGTCCACATCACTCCAACAAACCCTTAATCATACCTTGGGAAGTCATTTTCTCTTGTGATATTAGGGATGAAATTCAGGGCATCACATGCTTGACAAGCATTCTGTCACTGAGCTGTACTCTCAGATCCATGAAGTCATCTTTATATGTAGATGCCTTGTTTCCCCAAAGCTGCCACGCGTCCTTTAAGATGAAAGCTTTGTCTTATCCCTTATAACAACCTCATTATCATAGTGCCTTATGCATGGTATTTTTTATAGATCCAATAGAAGGACAGCTGGACATGGTGGTGTGGGTCTGTAATTCCAGCACTTAGCAGGCTGACACGTGACAATCACTGGAACTCAGGAGTTTAAGAGCAGACTAGTCTACATAGCAAGGTCCCCATCTTAAACAAACCAATAATGAATAAAAGCCAAGGCAACATCCTTGCCACTCAAGAAGCACCTCCCCCTTAGCCGGGCGTTGGTGGCGCACGCCTTTAATCCCAGCACTCGGGAGGCAGAGGCAGGCGGATCTCTGTGAGTTCGAGGCCGGCCTGGGCTACCAAGTGAGTTCCAGGAAAGGCGCAAAGCTACACAGAGAAACCCTGTCTCGAAAAACCAAAAAAAAAAAAAAGAAGCACCTCCCCAAGTCTTCTATCACATCTCTGCCCTCCAGGGCCTGAGACATACTAGGTATGAAGGGCTTCAACATGAACGCTCTCATTGTTCTCCATCTCCTATACAAGGACAGAGAAAGTCGCTTCTTACACTAATCCTTTTCACTCTTACAAAATACAAGGAAGAGTCGAATCTAATTATGTGATTAGTGGTGTTAAAAACCACTGATAAGGCTGGAGGACCATCTCAGAAGTGTGCCCTTTGTTCGTAGCTTAGTAGATTATCTCAACACTAATGATTAATATTATTTCTTTTGCAAGAATAGAAATTCATTCTGGTCAAGAAAATGAAGAGACTCAGTAAAACAGTTTCTTGACCATCTCAGAAAAGGAAATGTAGGGATTGAAGAGATAATTGTCTGAGGACAGCAGCAACAGAAGATCCAAGCAGGACACAGATTGTTCTCGTGCTTCAGAAAGCCCAGGAGCTGGTCTCTTTGATACTTTCTCTTCCAGTAGAAAAGCCTCGTTGCTTCTTTCCATTTCTCTGTCACTTCATGAGCCTTCACTGTGGGACAGTCTTCAGCTGCCATACCTTTCAAGTCCTGGCCTGTTCTCCAAGAGCCATCTTTCCTTAGCACTGGCTGAGCACCCCTTGTTTAATAATAATAGGACTTGATGCAGTGTTACAGTCAGTAGAGACAAGGACAGCTTTAAAACAGCCGCTCTTCTTGGATTTCAGGAGGGCTACCCAGAAGAGGAGATTCTCTGGCTAATGATCAAGTCTTGGAATATTGGAATATTGATGTATAGCAGGAACAAGTATGTGTCTGCACACAGATGGGCTGGCTTGGCATTGGATTTCCTTGGCCACCTTGGCTCCCTCAAAACAAACTATGAAGCTAAGGTAGGGAGGGAGAATCCTGCAGTGGGTAGCATGACTGGGGGTGGGGTGGGCACAGAAGGCATGGCAGGCTCCCATGAGGACATCTCCTACTTTGCTTGACTGGGTAAAAATCTTCATCTTTGAAGATCTCAGTGCTTTCATACCAGTTCATGAGATAGGAGGCTGTGTAGTAATTTCTTAGAGTGAAAACCAGGAAGGATGGAGAAGAGGAAACGCGGGGGTCATGAATGGCATCTGATTATGAAGACTGCCAGGAGTGAGCTCTGGAAAGCTCTATCACTGTCAGTGCCAGTGGGGGAGGGGGGGGCGGGAGGGCTGGCCTCTGTGCAAACAGTGGCTGCTCAAACAGGCGTGTCTCCAGGGGTTCTTATTCTCAGTTGCAAGCATCTAGACCATTAGCTGACCAGGGTAGGTTTGATAAGGAAAAGGCCTTGTTACCAAATAAGAACAAACAATCTTTTCTGTTTTGAGTACCTCCTCCCTTCCTAGAGCTGCCTGTTCCTAATTAAACAGACCTACTGCCCTTGGATTCATCTTTCTCAAGAGAGGACTATGGGGGTTGGGGATTTAGCTCAGTGGTAGAGCGCTTGCCTAGCAAGTGCAAGGCCCTGGGTTCGGTCCTCAGCTCCAGACAAAAAGAGAGAGAGAGAGAGAGAGAGAGAGAGAGAGAGAGAGAGAGAGAGAGA
>CABHPP010117395.1:0-19483 GCA_902168425.1 Peromyscus attwateri | reverse complement strand
GGACATTTCGCATCAAATACCTGAGTCTACAGAGGACATTTCGCATCTAAACCACAACACAACAGTTGGTCAGTGGCACAGATGTGACTTAAAGTCAGACCTAAGCTGCCTTTAGTGGGATAGTTGTTATCCTAACTACTCTGGAGGCTGAAGTAAGAGGATCACATGTTCAAGGCCAGCCTAGACAATTTTGTAAGAACCTGTCTCAAAATAAAAAGCAAAAAGGCCTAGGAGCTATGTCCGTGGTACAGCCCTTGCCTAGCATGCACAAGACCCCAGGTTACATAGGGCCTGTACCCCCTGCCCTCACATTACCTTTATTTCCTCCCAACTCTTCAGTCTGCTTTCTTAAATGTTAAGACAAAACACTTCAGTGTTGCCTGGCCTTGAACTCTCACAAACTCTAAGATGATATACATGGTCACTCTTGTACATAACTTTTATTTTTGAGTCAGGCTATCCTCCGACTCATCATGCAGCTGAGGATGACCTTGAGTTTCCTGTCTCCGTCACCCAAGTGCTAGGATTATGATGTGTATCACCATGACCAACACAGCAAATCTGGTCCAAGTCTCTCAATTCTGTATTTAGCCGTGTTACCACCTTTGTGTTCTGCACCCATCAGCAATACACGACATCCATTTATGACTTTCTCCTGGGGGGGGGGGATGTCATGTATTTCACTCTCTGAGTTCTCTCCCTTTCCCCTTGTAACTGTTGCGTCTCTGTAGAGGACTCTGCCTTCACCTTTGTGCATGTTTATTTATGTAGCACAGTGTCACCTCCCATTCTAGGGGATAACTGCTGACTCTTTCTTCTAATGCCAGACTCCTCTTAGAAGTTACATCCCTCCAAAACTTAATGGCACCTAATTTTGTATGCTTTATCTTGAGCTAACACTTTAAGTTGACTTTTTACTGTTAGGTAGAACCATATGGAGCTGCCATTTTGTAGATCAAAAGTAGTTGAATATTGGTTATTCCATATGGTTCGACTTAATGTATGTGTGCTGTGTATTGGAACAGGAACTTCCGAAGTTGTAAGTTCTGTGTGTGTGTGTGCTGTTTTCTTGATCCATCCTTCTTTGGCCGCATGAGTGGCCCCCTGAGAGCTGCTCTTGTTGTCATATCTAAGATCATCTACAGGCAGTTGATCTTAGGATCAGAGCACTTTTCTCTGTTCCCCTTGGCTTCCATTTGAAAGTTTTCTTTATCACATAATCAAAGCTCTTGGAAACATGTTTTCCCAGTTATCACAGAGAGCTTTGTCCTTAGCTAAGAGCCCAGTAATCCAGTATTTCAAACCATTGTATTCTCAAATTCCATCTCTAAATAGAGCCATCTCCAGCTGAGAATGTAGCTCAGTGGTATACCACTTGACTAGTGTGCAAGGTCTTAGGCTACATCCCTACTACTTCAAAAAGGCAGCAATTTCATTGTCCATGTATTTCCTTCTGTTCCAGAGTAGCAGTGTCCTTTTGTGGGAAAATCAAATAAGCCAGGTATAGTGGCACATGCTTATAATCTCAACAATTAGGAGGACAAGGAAGGAAGATCTTTAGTTAGGGCCAGCCTGGGCTACACAGTGAGAGACTTGTCTTTAAAACAACAAAACCAACTGGTTTTCCCAAGTCCTTGAACCATACCCCACCCCATGCACACACAACTTGGAGACTTTTGTGAAGCTACTCATCCCTACAGGAGGGCCACTGTTAGAGAAAGAGACAGAAGAAAGTGAAGATGAACAGCATTTGTTTGACTTGATCGTGGTCCCCAGCTCCCTGGAAATGGTGACAGGAGTACGCGATCAGGGACAATAGTCGTGTAGCAGCCACATCCCTACAGCCCCTTCCTATTATTAATCAAGAAACCACAATGATTCTTCATCGTGTGTTCTTTTAGACACTTGTTCATCTGTCCTCCTAGACAATAAATGATTGTGGTTTAGACCAAGATCCTTCCCTCAGCGAGGTTTATGTTCTGATAGCAGAAAGGGCTGGGCTTGCATTTTATTAGATTAGACATAGAAGAGTTATGTGGAACTATCTAGTCAGGGAAGAGCAAGGATTCCAAAGCAGAAGAGCAGGATGCAGGACATGCTTTGGGGAGGATGTTGAAGCAGGCTTTAAAGATAAGATCTGAGCTTGGCATGGTGGGGTATGCCCAGAGTCCCAGCATTCTGGAGGCTAGGCAGAGGATCACAGATCTGTAGCCATCCTGGGCAACAGAACAAGACAAAAAGAAAGAAAAGAAAAGCCAGAGAAAAAACCCAAAACTAAAGAAAACCAAAAGAAAAGAAAGAAGAAATCTAGAAGATTTGGATATAAGAAATGAGGGAAGGCTGTTCCCAGAGGAAGAACAGGACAGAGTGAAGACACAAAGTCTTTCTGGATGAGGCACTGTGAGTGGCCATGTGCATTTGCTGCTTAGAGGATTAAAAGGAGCAGCCTGGGAGGGGAAGGGTTAAAAAAGGAGGGTGAAGGATTCCCACTATCTTTCTAAGGACTTTGAAGGATTATTTTTATGAAGCTCAAGAACAAGTTTATTAGAGTTTAAAAGAAAAACACACCAGAGCAGGCAAGCTGTAAATCTCAGCAGCTGCCCAGAGGAGACTGTAAGAGGGAAGGAAAAAAGCCATCCTATTTGAGTTATGAGCGTGGCGGTCCCTCACATGGCAATAGGCAGCCACATGGCATAGAGGTGGGGCCATGGTGACTAATCTTGGTTGTCAACTTGACTGCTTCTGGAACCAACTAAAACACAAGTTGCTGAGACCTCTGAGGGGTTTTCTTGATCAGATTATTTGAAGCAGGAAAGCACACTCTAAATGTGGTGGCACTTTCTGGGGGTAGCCCGGAAAAAAGGACATGAAAGAAGGAAATGGGCCCCCACCGGGCTGTGGCCATGGAACTCAGCGCCGACTACCTCCTCGAGAAGCTGCGGCGGGACCTGGAGGCAGAGCATGTGGAGGTGGAGGACACGACTCTCAACCGTTGCGCGACCAGTCCTGGTGGTGTCGGCTAAGTTCGAGGGAAAGCCACTGCTCCAGAGACACCGGCTGGTGAATGAATGCTTAGCTGAAGAGCTCCCGCACATCCATGCCTTTGAGCAGAAAACTCTGACCCCAGAGCAGTGGCGGAAGTGAGGGACCCAGGCCTGAACAGCCATTAAATTGTAAATCAGGTCCAAAAAAAAAAAGAAGGAAATGGAACGGGCAGTGGTGGCGCACGCCTTTAATCCCAGCACTCAGGAGGCAGAGGCAGGTGGATCAAGGCCAGCCTGGGCTACAGGGTGAGTTCCAAGACAGCCAGGGCTGTTACACAGAGAAACCCTGTCTTTAAAAACCAACAAGAAAGAAAGAAAGAAAGGAAGGAAGGAAGGAAGGAAGGAAGGAAGGAAGGAAGGAAGGAAGGAAGGAAGAAAAGAAAGAAAAGGAAGGAATGGCTTTGGGCCTGTTTCCCCTCACTCTCGCCGTCATGTTTACCAATTCTCCTGCTGCGGGGTTCCTTCACTGACACTGAACACACTTCTTAGGGCTTCCAACGTACACTGAAGAGCAGCAGCTCTCCAGGAATCCTCCAGGACTCCAGTGCCACACTGAGACTGCTGAGACATCCAGCCTAGTGGACAGCTACCGGATTCTTGGCCTCTCCACTGGGAGACAGCCATCGGTTCTGTTCCTTTAGAGAAATCTGTCTTACAGATTATGGTACCAGAAAGTGAAGAACCTGATCATGTTGTTTCTTTTTGGTGTTTTGTTGGTTTTTTTGTTGTTTTTATTGTTTTGCTTTGAGGAATGTGGAAGATTTGGGACTTTGGACTAAAAAGCTGGTTGAATGCTGTGAGTAGCGCGTACCAGGCTTTTCTAATACGAACCTGGAAAACAGTAATGCTGAGAATACACTGGACTGCAGAGGCCTCGCTCAAGATCGAATGTAACAACAACAAAATCCTGAATATATACCTATCATAAAATTGTAATATATTAACATTTATATTAAAGAAAAAATAAAACACACCTTGTTTGGAAATATATGTGGAATTTAAAGAATGTTTTAAATGATAGACAAAATTTTGCCTTGGTATTTCATTACTTTTACTATTAATTATTCCCTAATTTGAATATCTTGAGTAGTGACTTAATCATTATGTAATATTGCAAATACCTTCCAAAATAAAATAACATTGAATTTTTTTAAAAAAAGAGGTTTCAGAGGGAATCTAGGACTTTAACAGCAACAGGGCTAGAGACCATTTGTTTCCCATTTTGGCAAAAAAAAAAAAAAATGCTGGCTGCTTCTGCCCATGTTCTGGAAACTTGCCTGAAGTCCAATGGAAAGTAATGGACTCATATTTTTGGCAAAGGAAGTGTCAAGGCTGCATAATGTCTTGAATAGTGGCATGCCATGCTGGCTAGTTTGATGTCAACGACACAAACTAGAGTCATTGTGCAAGAGGGACCCTCAATTGAGAAACTGTCCCCACATAGATTGGCCTGTGGGCCAGCCTGTGGTGCATTTCTTGGTTAATGACTGATGTGGGAGGGCCCAGCCCACTGGGGATGGTGTCAGCCCTGGGCTGGTGGTCCTCGGTGCTGTAATGAGGCAGAGCAAGCCATGAGGAACAGGGCAGTAAGCAGAGTTAGTTCGTCGATGATTTCTGCTTCAGTTCCTGCCTCTAGGATCCTGCCTTGAGTTCTTTCTCTGACTTCCTTCAGTAATGGACTGGGAATTGGGAACGTAATCGAAAGATACCCTTCCTTCTCAAGTTGCTTGTGGCCATGATATTTTATTGTAGCAATAGAAACCATAACTAAGACAGAAATTGGTGCCAGGTCATGGAGTATTGCTGTGACAGACATGACCATGTTTTTTGGTGAGGATTTTAGTGGCAGTTGACCTTTGGGCTGGAAAAAGCATTGAGTGCTCAGAGCTCAGTGGAGTTTGGAAGATACGAATGTTGGGGAAAATGCAGGTGATGGAGGTCTGTTTTATTAAGACTGTTAGGGCCATTCTATTTTTTAATTAAAAATTTGTGGTTCTAGTCATGTGGGGCTGAAAAGTCAGCTGTCATTAACAAAAGACCAGAGCCACTAAAGTGGAAGCTTTGCTTTTCTGGAACAAGTGAAATCTTCTGGAAGTGTTTCCTCAGGTCAGCACGCAGAAACTATGGTCCAGAGGTGGCTGAGGCCGAAGCTCCTGCTGGCAGCTGAATTTGGTATTATAAGAGTGTCCCAGCAAGTACTGGTTTTAAAAGTATAAAGGGGTCATGGAGAGCAGCTGAGGCTTGACTTATGATATTCGAGGCAGGGCACCGATGAAAGTGAAAACCGAAGGAGTGATGGAGAGACCGAGGCTTGGCACTGTGGAGCACGTACGGAATCCCTGGAGAGATTCCAGGGCTAGGGAAGGTGCAGGCCATTGCATTCTGGAGATGCCAGTGTCATAGGACAACAGCAACCAGGGGTGCTGCTGGCCTGATCCTGCAAGCCAAGCTGTGTGCGCTCTATGTGGAGGGCTGCACAAGCCCTTTGGAGCCCAGAAGATTGGGAGTGAACCCCACACTTGGGACACTGGGTTCTCTGCCAGGGTTAGAGTTTGGTTTTACTTTGTTCACAATGTCACTGTGCCCTGGTTCTTCCTTCTTGGAGTAAGAAACTATGAGACTTTTTTTTTTCATTTTACAGGAGCTCACAGTTAAGAGACTGTGAAATTGTACAGAGACTTGGAATATTTTAGAGAGACTTTGGATATTTTAGAAAAACTTTGGATACTGTAGAGAAACTTTTAGCTTTAAAAGAAACTTTATGTTTTAAGTTTTTACAGACTGGAACTTTTAAAGTTATTTATGGTTTGCATTGTGATATTCATATTAATATGCCATCTTGGGGATAAATGAGAAAGAAAAGGTTCTAGTTGAATAGTGATGTGTCTGTATGTCAAGTTGACAAGGGATCAATTGTGCTGTCTAGTTTTATGTCAACTTGACACAAGCTAGAGTCATTTTGGAAGAAGCACCCTCAATTGAGGAAATGCCCCCACCAGATTGACTTGTAGGGAAGCCTGTGGTATATTTTCTTGGTTGGTGATTGATGTGGGAAGACCCACCCCTGGGCAGGTGGTACTGGGTGTTATATGAAATCAAGCTGAACAAGTCGTGAAGAACAAGCCAGTAAGCCACACTCCACCATGCATCTACTTCAGTTCCTGTCTCTGGGATTCTCCCTGGAGTTCCTGCCCGGGCTTCCATGGATGATGGAAGCGTACACAAAATAAACCCTTTCTGAGTTACTTATGGTCATGGTTTTTATCACAGTAGCAGACACCCTAATTAAGACACGTAGTTATCGATTTTTCTTATTTCAGTGTACAATATAAAGAGAGTAAATGGGGCAGAAAGAAATAAAAAAGGTACAGTTTGGACAGAAAAAGAGCACTAGGAAGCTTCATGTTACAGCATGTGCTGAGAGAGACTAATCCTTAAGATTAGTGCCACTAAGCATTGGAACAATGGGAAAAGTGCCAGCAGGTCAAGATCCCCACATAGCTAAGCTTCCAGTTTGTGAAAAGAAAAGGGCTAATGAGTTTTCTGCTTCCAGAAAACAGCATACAAAAGTTACTGCAAATATGATTTATGGGACCAGGATCCATCCCAAGGTCCACTCCGACTTGACCGTGTCATCCACAGGATACTGGCTTTGGAGGCATGAGAAGTGCAAGAGGGTGGGTCATGTACTCTTCCCCTACGGTTTCAGAGAACCACCGAGGGCAGGCAAGGTGTGGCAATGCTGGAGCCTTTGTGAGAAGAGGGCCCTGAGAGGCTGTTCTGTGAAGCTGCAGAGGCACCAGAGCTGTGAGAGCTCTGCCAATGAAAGCTGCATACAGGGAGGAGAGCCAGCCCAAGGGGGAAGAAAACGTATGTTGTAGGCAGCCAACGGGAAGGGTGGAGCCGTCTAAGCCCTTGAAAGCTAAAGTCCCAGACACCAGGTATGGAACTACAGGAATTGGCTTTGCCCTGATGGGTCCCATCATTGTTTTTGCCCAGTATCTCCCCACGATGCCCCCGCTCCTTCCTTTTTGAATGGCGATGTATATTCTGTGCCATTGTGGGCTACAAGTATGTAATTTGCTTTTTTAATTTATGGGGAGGGGGTTTATAAGAAAAGTTTGCCTTGGGTCTCAGAAGAGACTTTGGACTTTTAAATAGTGTGAGACTGTGAAAGACTCTGGAGACTTTTGAAGATGAACTAAATGCATCTTACATTATGATATGGCTATGAGGCTACGGGAGCCAAAGAATGGAATGCAGTGTTTGGAATGAGATTCCCCACCACCACCACAGGCACATGTGTTTGAATACTTGGTCCCCAGTTGGTAAGGAGTTTGGGGGAAGTTGTACAACCCTTAGGAGGTGGAGCCTTGCTGGAGGAAGTATGTCACTGGGGGCAGATTTTAAGAGCTCATAGCCCACTCTACTTCCGGTTCACTCTGTCTGTTCCATGGTTGCAGTTGTTCTCTCTCTGCTTCCTGTCCTGGTGACCCGCTGCCTCCCCCACTATTATAGACGCCTCCTCTTTCTTTCTTTGGTTGTTTTGGTCATGGAATTTTATCACAGCAACAGAGAAATAACTAATATGGAGACTTCTGAGAAAGTGAGGAGGCCCGAAGTATAAGGAAAAAGAATACTTAGGTTCTAGGCAGCATCCAAAAGAAAGAGTGAAAAAACCCTGCACTTTCCTGATTCAGAACCAACTTCACCACGGAAGGAGTTTCTGCTGGGAATTGGCAGAGTCAGAAATGGCCCCTACCCAATGTTAACCTCGGCGACAGTGGGTAAATTGGGGAACGGAGAGGCAGGAGGCAGGAAGGCTAATTTGGAGGCCATTGCAGTTACTCGCTGAGCCTTCACTAATGGAACTTATCAGTTAGTAAATAAATATTTGTGTGATTGCTGTCTGATAACTTTCAAGACTATAACCTATGCCAGGACAGAGACCACTGAGCATAAGAGCCATTATCTTGCTCTTGGTTCACGCCTGTTGATGTTTCATCATAGGAGGTGAGGGGAGTCGTTAGATGCATACCTGAGATCTCAGCCACGCCCTCCTGCAGCTGGATGCAATCTTGCCTCAGCTGCACATGGGCTTGTGGCCTCAGGAAGTAAGAGTATATAATGTGAAAGATAAATTGAAAGAGGGGAGACTTCACTTATACAACCATGCTGGGATGAGGCTTTTTCATGGTATGGCTGTTTTAGGGTCACTCATGCTCTTAAGTAACCCCTCACCTAGGCCTCTATAAGTAAGTCAAAGAAACTCATTAGTTCCCTAAACTGGACTCTGGTTTGTGATTGGTGCCTTATGTAGGGTAAGTGGGCATTTGTTCATAGTTCCTTAGAAAAAGCTCCCCAAACCCTTGGTACCTAAGACAGACATGACAGAACCAGAAGGAAGTTTGCAAGGGCTGACTGCAGGGCCCCTGCAGCAGGTGCTGAAGCATACAACAGGCTGGTCCACCAAAGAGTAGAGAGTCCCAGGGGCAATCCTCCGAGGCTCCCTTTCCCGTGGAGTATGGGGATAGTGCGCTTCCTTGCTGTGGTGGCAATTGCATGTCTTCTGCAATGGATGACAGGATATGCAACCGAGGACAAGCTGCGAAGGGAGCATCCTTTGGTGGGAACTGTATGGTGACCATCTTCTCTATTAGTACCGGTGTCATGCCAACTTAACATGGCATGGCAACTTGATGAATGGTATCTCCCCCCAACCACTGATGAACTAGAGAACACACCACAATCCCTGAAAGGAGCTGTGGTGTCAGTTGTGTGGGTTGGGGGGTAAGACATGCATCTGAGGTGCAGCTATCACCACAGAAAAAAGCCTTGACCACATAGGGAGGAAGTGCAACAAGAAGACATGCTAGCCTGCACGTTAGCCTCTGATTTGTAAAATGGGGAAGGAGGAGACAGAGGTATTGCCTTGCTATAGTTTTTATTGCTTGCTTGCTTGCTTGCGTCAGGGTCTCATGTGACCCAGGCTGGCCCTATGTAGTTAAGGATGGCCTTGAACGTCTGACCCTCATGTCTTCACATCCCTGGTACTGGATTTATAGAGCCTAGTGTGTGGTCTGGGGGTCAAACCCAGGGCTTTGTGCATACTCATTAGGCACTCTCTACCTGTGGCGTTGAAGCTGCACTCAGCCCCAGCCTTGGCTGTTTCTTAAAGCTGTCAGGGTGCAAGGAAAGGAGAGTGTAAGTTATATCTGTGCTCGAGAGCCCTTCTTGGGCTCTAAACCTTGGAAACCATGGGAAGAATTGTATAGCATGAAGGATGAAAGTGGAGTGGACATTATACAAGATAGTCCTTGGGTCCAACATTTATTACAGAGGAAGGAAAATCCATGACTCAGCATACAGACTGGAGCCTTAAAAATGGCCCAGTGCAAGAAACTATGATAATCCGGTAATACTCAGCTCTGGGGCTGCCTGGGTTAGGAGAAATTCTTTTTTAAAGGAGTGAAAGAGCCTCTCACAGTCTGGCTTATGAGGCTGTCAGACATGAGATAGGATCAGTCTGAGTCCTTTGAAAATATATATAACTATCCATCCAAACCTGCATAACCTGAGGCAATACGAGGGAAATCAGTCACTGATTGACAGGCTCATGTGGGCCATTAGGGACACTTGGTTATCAGAAGCTGAGGTCCCCGTGAATATCAGTGACTGGAAGACAATAGAGGAGTCAGGAGTTACTGAGGGAATTGGGCATGCCCAAGGTGATGTCTAATGCCCAGTTCACTGGGACAGATAAGACTTTGTTCACCAGAGAGTTAAGAATTTAATTCAAAGCTGGGAGGTGGTGGCACATGCCTTTAATGCCAGCACTTGGGAGGTAGAGGCAGGCATCTCTGTGAGTTCAAGGCCAGTCTGGTCTACGGAGCGAGTTTCAGGACAGCCAAGGCTACAAAGAGAGACCTTGTATCGAAAACAAAAACAACAATAAAAGAAGAATTTGATGTAATATGGACTTTGGCACTAGTAAGGAACTTCAGTGGCTTTGCTGAACCCCTTGGTGTGGTATGATTTTGTGAGGTAGGAGAGGCTTTGGCTGATCTGAGTGACAGGGCCCCTGTTGGGCCTGTCAATTAGACCAACATATAAATTGGCCTGTAAAGTGGTAAAACAATCCAGAGATGACAGAGAAGGACAGAGCAGAGAAAGGTGTCTGTTGGGGTTATTTGAAGGCAAGTATAGCAAGATTTGTGTCAAGCTAGCCTTCCCAAGGGTATCGGGAATGACAGCCAAATGCTGTGCTAGTGAGCTTCTAGAAGACTACAGTTCATAGAAGGCATAAATGATTGAAAAAAGAAAGATACAGGTGAAGATGGTATGTCTCAGGGGTGGGCAGTTATCCCCCAGAGTAAGCTGTGTACATTTCTCTCCTCCTAAAACAGTCTGCTAGGGCAGACTCACCCAGCCAGGCCCTCTCTCAGCAGCCAGGTGTGGTTGATAGGGAGCCGGCAGCCACAACCACAGTACTAACTCAGAGCCCATCAGACCCGGGAGGGAGGCAGCCAAAGCAGTAAGCAAGCCAGGAGAGACGACAGCATAGCCTCACTCCCTCTTGACCTTGGACTAGGCCAAGCAGCTTGAGTCAGTCCTACCAAGCCCATTTGGGCTGGGGAGATGCATGGGTGCCCACGGCAGCACCACAGGATGAGGTAGCAACATGGCTTGAGTAGAATGATTGTTGATTAGAGATACGGGTTATAGATTGTGAAGACTGTAAATATGAACATTGTAGATGATAGAAGTAGCACCACCCATCCATGCCACTGTACTCAATTTTGCTCTTTTGATGAAAACAGTTGATGTAAGGGATGACATCGTTCCATGTTTTATTGAACTTCTTGAGTACTTACGCATTTAGGTGCTGACTCCTAGAACAACTGATACTTGCTTAGTGGCGAGAACAGCAGTGGGCCTTCGGCTCCTGCCTAGTCTCTATAGAAAGATTTCGTCATGTAGATGGTATAGTGCCAAACTCTGACTATTTTGAAGATGTAAAGATCACCCGTGAGACGGTGCACAGAAATGAGCAAGCATGGGAAATCAGTTGACTCCAAGTGGAAAGGCTAGGCACAGATGGGGTTCTTGGGAACGTTTTGTTTGGGTAAGGCGCAGATTACACACCCGGTGAGCAACTGAGAAAACACTACAATAGTCTGTACCTGTCGGTGTTAAAACAGTGGTTAAGGAATGAACAAAGTATTCTGTGTTGGGGGAGGGGGATGTTCCCAGAAGCCATAAGGTTAATTGAAAAATCTCAGTGCTGGGGGTGGGCTACCACCCTGACTTGCTGGCCGGGGAAGCCCCGGAATACCTCCAAAGGATAAATGCTATTGCTGTCGGTTGTATGCCACAATTTGATGGTAAGTACCCCTCGTCCATTGCCAAAGACAGTTCATGCTTTGGTTGCAGGACATGAAGAAACCAAGCTGGAACTGAGTTGGAAGTGCCCTCCCAGTGGGCTAGCTTTCACAGTGGTGGAAGGTGCATCATGCAGGCTTCCGGGAGAGAACTGTCATCAATACTCCAGGCTGCTAACCCAGTATGCTGCATTGTCGACGCTGTAGGCAAAATGTACAGTAGTGGCAGCATTATGGGTGCAAGCAGCAACTTTCCAATGGCCTTCTCCATAGGAGGGGAGTTCTATCTGGTACTGTGAGCCAGACCCAAACCTGTGGCCTAGGAGGTCAGAGTGGGAAGGTAACTGTTATTGTTAAATAGATATAGTGTTCCTGCCCTTCTAAATATATTTATGCACATAGATTGTTGCAACTATCAGCTTCGATCAGGAAGGCTTGTTTTTGCTGTGAATAGTAGCTACTGTAGACATAACTGGTCAAGCTACTCAAGAGCAAGTGACTGTTGCTGTAGCACAGTGGCCCAGTGCTCAGCCAAATGGAAGAACATAGTCATCTCTGTCATCCCCTCCAAGGCTCAGGGGACATGTAAGAGGTAGGGCGGAAAGACTCAAAGATACAGAAGGGGTAGAGAGTTACAGAATGATGTCCTCGGAGCAGAACAGCCATGACCACCTTTATCAGAGCAGCTGACTCATTGCAAGAGACCTTCCAGCTTGGACTTGTTGACATTCCCTCCTGAAAAGGGCAGTGGGACAGCCATTAGAACCTAAGATTCTAGCCACTCCTTCCATTTCTCTCAAAGCTGTACGTAAGCCTCATGGTCTCTGGAGGCAGTAACAATACAGTGTAAATCGATTCCATCTGTGCTCCTGTGGAGACGCCATTTGTCTGAGGTGAGGCTTTTGGTGATGTGCTGCTTTGGGATCACTCACACTCTGTGCCTAACCCCTGAGCCATGCTCTATAAGAAATCTCACCGGGAAGACAACCGAGCCCTCCACTAGCTACAGGACACCACCGGGAGCAGGACCTACACCTGGTTAGTATGACTCAAGATTGCTACCCTGTCACCTTTGCTGCTTCAGGACCCCTATTCAGGCTAAGGACCCCCTCATCTCTCCAAAGGCAGGCATCTAGGGTTTTTTTTTCAACCTTCATTCCCGAATTTTCCTAGCATAACTTCTTTATAAAATTCAAATAATCTATTCTAACCCAGAGCTAATTTTTCCAATCTGTTCTGGAATCTGACCCCTCTGACCAGCCAATAGAAACTATTTCCCCTGGTCTCCGCCCCAGGATCATTTGTCCCCTTGTTCCTTAGAAGAAAGCCCCTAGCCTAGCAATGTTCTTCAACAGCAGTTCTTACACCATTATCTCACCTGTTTCATTGGTTTTAAGCGCAAGTTCACAAAAACATGAACTTTTTGTCAAGGATTTAGCAAAGTCACACCCTTTAGAATTCTACTGAATCATTTTCAGTAAGTATTAGAGCTGGGAGAGCCTTGAGATCATCTGCCCAAATACCTTATAGTTTCAAGTAAACTGAGGCCCAGAAAGGGAAATTAGCTAGCACCTGTAATGTACAGGGCAGGTGTTAGCTGCTACAGGGTATGCAAAGATGCACCAGACCCACTCCAGGACTTCTAGAAGCATTCTGTCTAGTTTGAGAGGTACATATGGACAAACATCTAACATGCAAAAAAGTCAGTCAGTGGAAACCGCTAGAGGGTGCAAGGGGCGCGGGGTTCTTGAGAGGTCAGTGACAGTAGCATGGATGGTGACATTTCAGCTGAAGATTCAAGACTTTGAACAGAAGAGATGTGGACTACAAAGACTTCAGACAGGGGCCTTGCTCCTAGGTTAAAAAGTACGGAGTACATTTTCAAGAGCTATGGGGCCGGAAGACGGCAAGAGCAGACCGCAGCCAGTGTAGTGATGGGTGCTCAGCAAAACCTGTCCCCTCCCCCATCTCTTCTTCCCCGCTGGCTTGTTCCCGCAGATATTAAAGGTCTCAAGCTGAGTATCACCCCCAGAGATGCTGTCCCTGTGCACCTTTTCTAAGCAAATTCCCCGCCCTGTATATTTCCTTCCTCCCGTTCGCCCTGATGTAAAATTGTGGTGTTTCCTTGTTCCCATCTAGATCCCAGGCTCCTTCAGACTAGGGCTGCTCTTCTTGTGTCCTTGTCTTTCAGGCCTGTCATAGTCAACCAGTTTGGGCCGCAAAGTCTATACGATGACCCAAGGATTGATCAGAGCAGCATTGAGCCCAGGGCTAGGAAAATGTGGTGCATCCATCGAGACAGGGCCAGAGCTGCCAGCTGAGAGAGCCAGTGGAAGGGGAGGGTTGTGCTCAAAGCTAAATGAAGTCCCCTGTGGAGAGTGGGGGCAGGGCCTGTCATGTTTCTAGGGTCTTGGAGTTTCCTGCTGGGGACAGTGAAAGCTGGCCTCTGACAGCTCTCAGGTGCCCTTAGAGGCCAGCCTTAGTTGAACACCAGTGTTGTCACTTGTACATGGTGCAGGGTGGGTGGTGGGTGGCCAGTTAGCTCTGGGTAGGCCAGCAGAGTGAAAAGAGGCATGAGCTGAGCGAGACAAAGGGGTGAAAGGTGACTAGAAATCAAGCAAATGGAGCAAGATCCCGATGGAAGATGCAAGGTCAGAAAGCAAAGCGTCGCCCACAGGCGGGGACCTGGTCAGATTCCTGTCCCCAGGGCTGAGCAGACTGCGGCTCATTCACCTGCTTCACCCTCTGGGGCAGCACTTGGGGGTATGTGTGAAGGCAGAGCAGACAGGCCCAGGATGATAGCCCATGTCCCGCGCAAAGGGACAGGCTGCTGGGGTGCCTAGGAGCACAGCTGCTGTGGCCATAGGCTCTGTCCCCCTCATGGCTCTCTCACTTATTAGCCACATGACCACACTGTGCCTCAGTTTCCTTACCTGGAGAAGTGACAGTAAGGCGTATCTGCTTCACAGCTGGGTTTGACAGTAGATGAAGGAACCCACATGTGTGAATGGTGACAGAGATGACAATGCACACAAGAAGAGGTCAATTCTGTCTCCCTGTGAGAGGCAGCATGGAATGAATGAGTCTTGGACCAAGTCTTGACATACTAAGGGGTCTTCTAGGTAACTGGTGGGGGAGTGGGCATTTCCAGGCAGAGGAGGAGTGTGAACCAAGACCCAGGGTGTGTGTGTGGGGGGGTACTGGTGCCTTCAGGGAAAGCAAATGGCTGGAGGGGGCTGCCATGGAAGAAAAAAGCCAAGGTCTGACAGGCCACGCCAAAGAGCACTGGGCTCAGCAGAGGTGCGTCTCCTGGAGGTGGACAGTGTGACAAGCAGCACACCTCTTGTCCCTGCCCCTCCCTGGCGCAGGGAGGGGTGGCCTTAGGGAGTGGCTCATGCAGTCTGACACACATGGAAACCCCACGAGGGGAATCACTGTGCCCCGCGATGAGGGCTCTGCATATACAAAGTAGTTGGGGTGTCATTGTTGAAGGTCTAGTTTCTGACATAGCTCAGGTAGCCACACCTCTGGGGAGGAATCAAGACGGGGAGGAGCCAGTTTTGCTTTCTCTTGGAAGCAGAGGCTTTTGAGGAAATTGGAATTTGAGCTTCAGAAGCTATTTGCAATGACAATACTTGGTCCGAGAGGTGCCAAGGAAAGTACGGAATGGACGAAGAGATCAGTGGAATTGAGGGCCTGGACGCCCAGCCAGAAACCGGGCTGCCCAACAAAGCCCGAGAAGTGGCCAGGGCCCAGCCACGTGGAGAATGAGGCCTCCAGGCCTGTGCTGTGCTCGACACTAACTTGCCAGCTGTCCTGAAAAAGTGATGCTGGGAACCCTGCCCATCTCATGGCTCCCTTGCCTTCAAGTGCCTAAAAGCAGGGAGGCGTGCTCCCTTCAGGGAAGTTTCTGGTGGCCTTTAGCAATGACTGTTCTGCTGGAGCCCAAGGTTCCTCCTCAGCCCCACCTTCTGTCAGGCTATCCCATTCTCCGTGTCCTTAGCTTCATTCCTGGCCCCTCACCTCTACACTTGCTTCCGGCAGAGTTCACTTTCACTAGCTAATGTTTAAAAGCACTTCTGAATTAGGATAAAGTTGGTCACTGGTGTTTGTTTGAAGAAGTATTTTATTTAGTTATGGGTGTGGCTATTTTGAGTTCTTCCTGTTAGAGATGAAGAAGAAATTTAGTCGGGCTTGGCTGCAGTCAGCAGCAGACTTGAGAAGACCCCAGCTGACTTTCCATAGACACAGGGTACTGCTGGCAGGCAGGCAGGCAGGCAGGCAGGCCCCACCCACGAGGCCTGTCTCCCTTTGGCATTTCCAGGTTCCTCAGTTGTTCTCTTGTGGTGGGGCTCACCGTTCTCCAGCTGTACTTCCTTTGGATGGGCCATCAAGTGTGAAGACAGACTCTCAGCACAGTGCGATTACAGGCCAGCAACTCTCTATTCCCTTTGCACTCGCCAATATGAATTTCCTCAACCCCACAGAGCTCTTCAAGGGCTCCCTTTGGTTGGGTTACCTTCTAACAAATAAGCGAATGTATAGAGGCAAGCACTGTGCACACCATGAAACCCGACAAACGAGAGAAGGTAATCGTTCTTCCTGGGGCTCAGCCCACACACCTCAGGGGTGGCTCAACCATTCAGGTTTTACTCTTGTACCTTAATTATGGCAGCACCACCTCAGGTTTCTTCCCACGAGCTGCCTGCATGGCATTAGCCATGGTCAGAAATACCTGCTTCGAGCACTTCTCGCAGCTTTTGAGGGTCCCAAGGAGGACTGGCACCCTCTCCGCCTGGGCATACCCTACCTCCATTGTGGTTGAGGGGTAGCTGGCAGGCAGGCGGCTTTCTCTTCCCATCCCTCTTAGTTCTGCACTGCCAGCCTGGCTGCTGCGTCTGTTAGGATAGCATCTCCCACCGCCCCTAACTTTTAGAAAAGTGGCAGCATTTTGCCACCAAGGACATGGCCCCTCTGCAGCTGGTGGTATTAAGGGCAGCTTCTAGGCCGGGCTGAGGCCCAAGTATACACTTAGCTTGTTTTAGCAAAGGATCCAGCATCGCCCAGGGTCACACTCTTCTCAAGGACTGCCGGGCCAGTCCCTCCCCCATCTCTAGGAAACATTAGTCTGCGTCGTTCTTCCTGCTGCAGGGCCCCAACCACCCTACTCAACTACTTCAAAAAGGTCTCTGAGCCATGGTTCATTGCAACTATCATTTATTAAAAAATATATGTCTCCTTGGAAGGAACACTGGTAAACCAACTATTATCATGCTTACTTTGAATCTTTGCTTTTCTCCCCTGGGAGGGAGGGCTGAGCATTGTTCAAACATGTCAGTTACCATCAGAGAAGCAACACTCCCTGCTCGCCCCCCCATAAGAGTCACAATCATCTGTCGCTTTATCCCTCTTTGCCTTCAATCCAGTGTACTGCCCAAGAGAAAGCTGCTGCCTTTCCTTTCTCCTAAAGTTGGGCCCCACACGTCACAGTTAGCCTCATTATGCTGGTAGGTAGGATACCTGTGAACAGAGAGTTCCTGAATGTGGCTGGTATGCTTTAGAGTGTCGACAACACTGCGTCACCTGCAATGGTCCTAACCCAGTGGAGGGCCAAGCAATTCTATGTTCTCCCCTGCGTCATCCCTCCAGTGTGGAGGTGAGGGAGGCACGTTGGCTTCGAAGGAGCACAGTGGGGTGGGGAGGGCCTGGACCACACCTGCTGCCTGCACTGGCGGCGGGAGGAAAACTACCTGGACCAGTCACTGCCATCAGACTCTGGGAAAAAAGCAACAAGATTTCACAGCTCACCAGTAAGCGAGTCTTAGCTCTACAGCTCAAATTTACAGCATTAAAGTCTACTTTCTTCTTGAAGAAACAGTAAGCTACCAGCTGTTGGTGAGGGGGCTGGGGTAGGGCAAATGGAGCAGTTGCAAAAGAAAAGAACCCAAATCCAACTCACTACATGGCTGGCCAAGCCGGGTGCTCTTCCGCTGTCCCAGCACAGAGCCGGAAGGAAGGCAAGCACTTCCCTATCCCTGTCAGTGGCCCCATGAAGGGAGCCGCAGCTAGTCCCGCATGGTACCTCTGAGCCTCAGCTTCTACTCCCTGCCCTCACCAGCCCCTGCTTTCCCTCTGTTGACTGGATGGCCAGGCCTAAGTTACTGCTGTACCCCAGGCCTGGCTCCTTCAGAAGCTCACAAGCTTTAGAACACTGGCAAATAGGATTCTACGCATTCACTTCAATAGTAAAAGTAAAATCTGGAAGAATGAAAAGGCTGACACAGTAGCACAACATGGTTTTGGTTTAACAGCAGCTTAAAAATGAACAAAAAGGAAACCTCTCATGCAGACACATCAGGCGGCATAAAACAATAGGCAATTTCATCCGGAGCATCGTTAGCCGTTCATTCTCTCTTTCTGCACAGGAACGGCTGCCCTGCAGGGGCAGCAACTGCTTTCAGTCAAGTCTCCAATTGCAAGCTCCCAGCCAAAGCCCCTTCTTCCATGCTGCAGGTTGGCCCCACCTGGAGCAAACCTTAGCTCTGAAGAGAATGACCAAATTCGAGTGAGTGCTTTGGTATAGCACTTAGTACTGTTGTCAACCCCTTCCCAACCAGGTGGAACCTAAGATGTCATCTGATTGGAATACGAAAATTAAAGCATTTCTCTAATAACATAGTACCATTGATGGACGTCTCCATAGATTTTCTAGTCCCAATGTATGTGAATATATATATATATATTATAGAAGAGTGTATAATATATATATATAATAATTTCTATATATTTTATATAAATTACATATATATATCTATATATAAATAAGATACTTTCTGTCGCCATTACGTTGCACCGTTCAGAGCTGCAAGCCAGCAGTACAGGGTAGAAATGCCCAGGAGCACCTCACCACGTGGGCTGTTTCGCTCACTTCACAAGCTGTGCAGTTGTCCAGAGTCTGTCTTTCCATCAGTCCTCCTCTCTTCTCTTCGCTTCTGCTGGGTGTTTATGAAAACAACTCTGATGGATTTGCACCTGTGCTAGCGCTTGGGAAAGGTCCATGCAGGAATGGGCACAGTCACATGATGAGTGAGATGGCATCATCCCCAAAAAATAAACTAAAACAAAACAAAAGGTTTTAAAAAAGAACAGGACTAGAAAACTCAATTTTTGACATATCTAAAAAGGGGGACAAGAACAGTAGTCATTTGGTGTCCCCATGGGGACAGGAATGAGGAGGAAGGAGGGAAGAGGGACTTGGTTTCTTCTGTTCACAAGAGAATGGTTGGAGGGGATTCTTCAGAGTTTTTCAGGGGATGGGACCCAAATGTAGTGCCCAGACTGGTCCTCGATGATTTGTTTGATCTTGTTATAAATCTCTTCCAGTGAGTCACCCTGTACAATGGCTGAAGTGGAAAGAGAAGGAAAAATTATCACTGTGCTCCGGAACCGTCCCCCCCCCTCAAGGCCCAGCCGTCCTGCCTCTCTTAACAACCAACCCTCCTGTAATGTCCCTGGGCTGTGATGGGCGTTCACAGAAACATGCATCTGACTTCTTGAGTTAACTGTCTCGAGTTCGGACAGAAGTGTAGCTGGCTTGGTGAGCCCATGGTTGGACGCCAACTGCCAGAGACAGGGAGACTAGCAGGGACCAGGAAATGTGTTTATTGTAAAGATGTTTATTGAGTACCCACCACATGCCAGACACGGAAGCTCCCATTGCTTTTGTCTGCCATGGGCTGGCAGCCCAAAATTCTAAAGTAGCTTCACCCAAAGATTTGGAAAACCCCAGTTATGCAGGCGAAGAGCAGAAAGCCACAGTTTCTGGCAAGAGACAGAGCTCCTAGGGGCCATCACATCTGCTGTGTCAGGGGTCATCCCAACAAACAAGGACAGAGATATGGATGGTGAAAAGGACTCCAAAGATCCATAGTATATAAATAACATCTGAATTCCTTACTTGGCTAACCCAATGATATTTACTTGAATTTACTCATTACCACCTGCACACATACATCCAGTACTGTACTTTAAAGGGAACCTTCCCCACCTTTTAAGAAC
>CABHPP010117394.1:0-23452 GCA_902168425.1 Peromyscus attwateri | reverse complement strand
CGTCTCTTTCCCCAAACCTGGCCCCTCAAAGCCCGTCAAACTCCTCCCCTAGAGATGCTCAAGACCACTCCCATAGGGTATTTAAACTGCATCCCAGAAAACAGACATGTGGTTTTTCGGTCTCTCGTCTGTCCCCGTCTGATTTGGTCTGATTTGGATAGCTGCGTGGGCAGAAAGGCCTATCAGGGTGCAAACACCTTTCAGGAAGCTAAGGCAGGAGGAATGCCACCAGTTTGAAGCCATAACTGGCTACACAGTGAGTGAGTTCCAGACCATCCTGCACTGGGGTGAGATTATGTCTCAAAAAAATAAAGATTTTCTGTGTTCCCAAACCGAGTGTGTGGTCCCTTCAGCAACAGGGTCTAACCACAGGCAACCAAGAGCAGCAAGAGCCTGACCAATAGCAACCATGCCTAACACTGAGGTTTTCATTCAATGACCTCGTACTTCTGTGAGCAACAGTGTTTACTAATGTCAAGTACTTCTGTTTAAATATTTTTTTTAAGAAAAAAAATTTTGCCAGGCGGTGGTGCGCATGCCTTTAATCCCAGCACTTGGGAGGCACAGATAGGTGATCTCTGTGAATTCGAGGCCAGCCTGGTCTACAGAGTGAGTTCCAGGGCAGCCAGGGCTGTTACACAGAGAAACCCAGTCTTGAAAAACCAAAAAAAAAAAAAAAAAGAAAAAAGATTAGCTTGCAAACTAATGGGGCTTCTTCATAGGGCTTCTTCAGATAGTCTTAGTTTTGGTTAACCCACCCCTACCTCTCCTCTCCTTCACCTCCCTGTCCCCATCTGAACTTCAACCTTCACCTCCAGTGTCTTCCCCATCCGTTCACAGTATGTCACTTCTGCCCCTGCTCACTGTATTTTTCACTTGGAGTGCCAAGATCACACACTCCGAAGTGTTTCCTCACGCACACTTCATTCTGTCCCCTCCCCTGGCCTCTCCCTTCTCCACCTCCGGCAGAGCACTATCTGTTTGAGCTCTTCCCCCTTCCAGTGTTCCCCACCTCTATTCTCATTCCGCCTGTATTCTACTGTCTCCTTCCTTAAATGCATCCTCTTCTCACTCCCTTTTCACTTCCCTAGCTTCCATATGCACTTCAGGTTAAAAACATAAGATTTTAAGCAAGAACCTTCATATGAGAATGTGCAATAACGCCTTTTGTGGCGTTACGTAGTATAATTTATTTCCAGCTCCATCCATTTACCTGCAGATTTCATGGTCTCAGTTTTCTTTACACTTGAGTAATACGCCACCGTGTGTGTGTGTGTGTGTGTGTGTGTGTGTGTGTGTGTGTGTGTGTGTGTACCACATTTTCAATATCCATTTGTCAGTTAATGATCATCTAAGTTGAGCCCATATCCTAACTAGTGTGAATAGAGTACCTGCACCAGTTTACACTCCCACCAAAAGAGGAGAAAAGTTCTTTTATAACGCTAGAAAGTGCTGTGCAGGAAGCCTGGGGAGAAAAAAACATCGATTTATCCAGTCTTGAACCCTGTGTGCTACAATACCAACCTGCCAGGTAAGATGTGCCCATCGGTGCATATCTGTGGAAAGATTACTCTCTTGATTGAATGAAAGGCCTGTTCTACAGGAGGGAGTTCATACCTGGTACTGTAACCATGGCCAAAACACACAGCTAGGAAAGCCATAGAAACTAAAAGAGAAGAGAGGAAAGAAATGGCTCAGTGGTTAAGAGGACTGAGCGATGTTCCAAAGGATCTGGGTTCAATTCCCAGGCCGTCCAGTGTCCAATCATGCCAGGGTTAAAAAAAAAAAGGAGAAGAAGAAGAGAAACTAAAGGAAAACCTATTGTTTTCCTAAATGGTCATGTTGTCAAAATGTCTTCTAAATATTAATGTTTATATCCATGGATCTGTGCTATTCCCAACCTTGGCCAGAGAGGCTTTGTACTGCAGTGGGGAGTGGTTAAAGCAGAGACACACTATTGTCCAGAATGCTGAGGACAAGTGGCTGTGGTTGCTCAGCTGTAAACGAGACATTCTATCAACTCCCCCTCCAAAGCTCAGGGGACATTGTGAAAGAGGGAAGAGAAAAAATGTAAGAACTGGAGGGTGGGAGGGGTGCCCTCATGACACAGCTATTGCACACACAGTTCACAACAGCTGTGGTTACTTACAAAACATCTGAAAAGATCCAGGCAGTTAAAAGTTCCAGCAAGGCTTGGGGAGACCCCATCCCCAAATGAAGAGCTATTAGCAGTTTCTAGCTTCAGAGGAAGGAAGACTCAATTTTCTTTAGGTCACTGATAGGTTCCCCATGCCCCAGTGGACTCAGTGGATTAAATAATAAATAGAGCCAGGTGGTGGTGGCGGCACAGGCCTTTGATCCCAGTACTCAGGAGGCAGAGCCAGGCGGATCTCTGTGAATTTGAGGCCAGCCTGATCTACAGAGCTAGATCCAGGAGAGGCACCTAACTACACAAAAAAACCCGTCTCAAAAAAAAAAAAAAAAACTAAATAAATAAATAATTAGATAGATAGATAAATAGATAGATAAATAAATAAATAAATAAATAAATAAATAGGTAAGTGGACTCCTTTAATCCCATTACTTGGGAGGCAGAGGCAGGCAGATCTCTCTAAATTTGAGGCCAGCCTGGTCTACATACTGAGTTCCAGGACAGCCAGGGCTTTGTAGATAGACCCTGTTTCAGAAGAGAAAAAAAGACAAATAAACAAACAAACAAGTGTAAAAGGACACGAAGTTGGAAGGGATATGAGAATCTTAAGGGGAACTGGAAGTGTTGGGGAGAGGGTATAAGCAAAGTATACTGTATATATGTATGAAATTTTCAAAGAATAAATAAATAAATTTTTAAAAAGAACAATAAACCTTTGAACCGAGCACACACCTATATTCTAGGATTTAAGAGCTAAGCAAGGAGGACCACCCTTCCAAGGCCAGCCCGGAGTACGTTACAGAGAGGATGACCCTGTCTCCAAAAGAACAAAATCCACTGTTCTCAAGTCCCACTAGCCACAATCAAAGTGTTGGCTAGCCACATATGTCTGGTGGCTACTGTACTGGACAGCACAAATATAAGACATCTGTATTGTCTGGGAAAGCTCTATGGGATAATCCTGGTCTAAAATCTTCTTTGGCTACTACCCAAGCCTGTTGTTACCACTCAAAAATGTAAAGGAGTGGGCATGGCAACACATGTCTGCAATCTGAGCACTCTGAAGGCTGAGGCAGGAGAGGCTAAAGCCGGAGGCTCAGGAGTATGAGCCTGGGATAGAAAACTCTAGGTGAGCCAGGCTATACAGCAAGATTTGGTCTTTAAAAAAAAAAAAAAAAAAAAAGCAGGAGGTTTTAAAATCATAGAACCAGTGAAAGAAAAACAGGTAGAGGTAGCACTGTGAAACATCATGAGAAATATGTACAAAAAGAAATTTAATTAAAAAAACTTTTTAAAAGCCAGAGCTGAGTGTGGTGGCACACACCCTTAGTTCCAGCCTTGGGAGACAGAAGCAGGCAGATCTCTGTGAGTCTGAGGCTAGCCTGATCTACAAAGCAAGTTCAAGAACAGGACAGTCAGGGTTACATAGAGAAACCCTGTCTCAAAAAGACAAAAGAAAAAAATTGGAAGAGACTATAAAGCCAGGCATGATGGCAAATGCCTGAAATTCCAGCATTTGAGAAGCAGAAGCAGGAGGATCAGGATCCTCCCCACTCCACCATCCCCCCTACAAAAAAAGGAAGGAAGGAAATGGGGGGAAGGATCAAAGAAGGAGGGAGAGAAGAGGGAAGGGACTAGGGATGTAGCTCAGTAGGTAAAGCACTTGCCTAGCATGTATAAGATCCCCAGCACCAAATAAAACCAGGCATGGTGATGAACAATTCTAATCCGAACACTGAGATGGAGGCAGGAAGAGCCAAAGTTCAAGGTCATCCTCAACTATATAATGAGCTGGGAGGCCAGCCTGGGATACGTAAGACACTATCAAAAAGGAAAAAAAGGGGGGGGGGGATAGAAAAATTTAAATACACAAACCAATGAAAGCTAAAGATTGCTCCCTCCTGCCATTCTTCCAACTTCCACTCAGATAAGTAAAGAAATAAAAGAGACAACAACAGAAGACTGAGCCAGCAGGAAAAGGAATGTAATCAGCCACAGTGACCTTTCCCTAGGATACCTCACTTTTGCTCACAGCTCAGCCTACCTGCCCAGCCAATGAGTTCAGGGGCTGAAATTAACTGTGAAGGATTTGATTGCAAAAAAAAAAAAAAAAAAAGACGAAAACAACAACACACAACACACTCCCCCACCCCCACCCTGCTCCTGCAACCTTTCTCTATTTGCTTGTTTCCACTGACAACCTTCCTATGTACCCACACCTCACTCCTAGCTCACCCTGGTCATCTCTGCTTACTCCCCCACCCCTTCTCTTCCAACCCAGAGCTTCTGCCTACAGATTCCACCCTCTCTGCCCTAAAAACTAGATGGAGATCAGAGACAACCTCATAAAATACTGAGATTCGCTGGGCAGTGGTGGCGCACACCTTTAATCCCAGCACTCAAGAGGCAGAGCCAGGCAGATCTCTGTGAGTTCAAAGCCAGCCTGGTCTACAGAGTAAGATCCAGGACAGGCACCAAAGCTACACAAAGAAACCCTGTCTCAAAAAAACAAAAAACAAAAAATATTGAGATTCTTCATCAGGGCATTGCTGATTCAGTTCCCACCCCAAAGGTCACCCTTTCCTCTCTCCCAATCTCTAAGGTCTCTGTCCCCACCACTAATGTGAGGCTGACATTCCCATTGCCCTTTTATGCTGGGTCCAATTTGTAATGCTTCCACAAGCAGGTATTTCCACAACAACCTTATGAAGTGGCCACTATCAACACTGTACAGAGAGGTGAAAGTAGTTCCTTGCCCAAGGCTGCACAACCAGAAAGAGGCAGAGCAGAAAAGTGAAATCATATGGTCCAGCTCCAGAACCCAACCACTTAACCAGACCTGTTTTCACTGGCATTTTACTTCAAAACCCTCTAACCAGGCATTACCAACAAGATCTTTCTTTTTTTAAGAGATGGTCTCACTATGTAGCTCTGGCTAACCTGGAACTCTACATAGACTGGGCTGGCCTTGAACTCACAGAGATCCACCTGCCTCTGCCTCCTAAATACTGGGATCATAAGTATGCATCACCACACCAGGCCCTCACTTGCTTTTTTCAATCTTTTTGGTTTTTTAACAGGGTCTCATGTAGCTCAGGCTGACCTCAAATTCCTGACCCTCCTGCCTCTACCTCCCAAGTGCTGGAATTAGTCATGTGTCACTATATCCACAGCACACAGGGATAGTAGCCCAATTCTGGATATAACATATATCAAGCTACATAGCCAGACCTCAACATCAGTTTTGAAAGTGTTATCCTGCACCCAGCAACAACAGATCAAAAGGGACTCTTGAGTTTTCTCAAGTGTTTTCAAGAAAAGTGGGCAGCCAGGTGCGGTGGCTCACAACTCTGATCCCAGTACTTGAGAGACTGAGACAGGACTGTCTCCAGTTCGATGCCAGTCTGGGCATCTGAGTTAAAGGCCACCTTGGACTACTCAATGAGATCTTGTCTCAAAAAATAGCGTGGATAAAGGGTCCTGTCTGGATTTCTCGCTCTCTTTGTATCCCTTCATGAAGTCAACAAACACATACTGATCGCCTGTAAACAATAGTCATGGCAAAGTACCCTACCTTGACTTTTGATCAGGGGACATAGGAATCAAACCAGTTTCTTGCTCAACTCGCTTTAGAATTGAAATTTAAGTAAAGGAATAAAGAAATGTAGAACTCTGTGAAAATCTGATCTGTCTTTCAAACTCCTATCTCATCCCCTGACTTGTCTCCCTCCGTCGAGGCCCACAAGAAGTCTCCCGGTCCTTTCTGAGTTGGTCCTTCCTTGACAGCTCGCGGTGACCCACACACACTGTAAGAATAACCTTTGAGTCTTTATTTCTTCTCAGGAAAGACCTCGTGGGGCCCAGGTACTCACGGATCTAGCCAAGCCCCGAACCCCAGGCCGCCGCAGCAGCAGGAGAGCAGCCTGGCCCAGGACACGGCTCGGCCTCCAGACATTGGCCATAGACATCGCTACCGCCATCTTGACTAATAACCACGCCTCCTTTCTCACAGGATAGATGTAGGGCTGCCCCATCAGTTGCCTTATTCAAGTGGCCGCACAACTAGGCCAACAAGCTATCTAATTCCAACCACCCTGAGTCAAAGACGCATACATAAGTTCATATGACAACTATTATTGTCTAAAATTGCTCGTTTTCTGCTTATAGTTGCTCCAATACCAGGCAGAAAAAGGACAGCCTGATTAGCGTCTCACGGAGTTAGGGCCCGGGGGCCTTGGGCAAGATGGGCCCATTCCGACACCCGCCCCCTATTCTTTATTGTCCAATGGCTTTACCAGAATTAGGAGGTGGAGGTGGGCGGAACCAGATTGTTAGTAAACGTTGAGCCACGTGCGAGGGTTAATTCAGGCGCGCCCGAGACTAGCGCGTGCGCATTAGTTATGCGGCCGGGCGGAAGCTACGGTAGGATCTCTGCGCGCGTGGTCGGCGGCTATGGAGGTAACTAAGCGTGCAGACGCCGAGGCAAGTACTGACACCGGAACAGAGTCCAACCCTCGAAATCCAGTCTGCAGCCTCCGGCATTTTGCTTGTGAACAGAACCTGCTGTCCCGGCCGGATGGGTCTGCTTCTTTTCTGCAAGGTGAGACCCTAACCAGGTTTAAGTGCGTGTGCCATCCTCACTGAAGTGGGGTTTGTTTTTGAAGAGCGGTTACTGTGTGGTGTGCAACCGAGTGCGCCCATCTCCGTGAAAAAACTGTTTCTAAATATTGGGGATACACACCTCTCCCGACTCGAAAAGAAATGATACGTCCAGCCTGGTTAAAAAAAAAAAAAAAAAAAAAAAAAAAAAACTCTCTCTGAAGGAATCGGGTCAGTACCACCCTGGTAAGAGTGAATATTACAGAAGAGGTGAAATTCCACCAAGACAAATATTTCCCTTGACTAGATTTCCTCCCACACACTTCTTCTGGATCCATACATCACTGGTTGAGGCTAAGATGTTCATTTGCATACATACCCTTTGAGACAGACTCGTCACCAATGGTTTAAATGTAATTACCGTGGCAGATGATTTATCCAAGTAAATGCTCTTCAAATTGGATGTGATATTCCCATCCTGGGCTGACAAGTATCTCCCCCTTCTCCCACTCCATATTTGAGTAAATGTGCCTTTGCTTGGTATACACAGCTCATCAGAGTAAGCGAATAGAGAGAGAAAAGGGAGGTCTCATGACTGACACCCGCACATCCTTACTCCACTGCTGGTCAACCACCTTTGAGAGGCCATGGGAATGTGAGGAACTATCAAAGCAGACGTTGGAAAGAGGGCAGTGAGTTGGTGTCAACATTGGTGAGCTGTGTTTGAGATGTAAGGGCTGACCACTTTAGGGCTAATTAAGTTGGAGATCATTGCTTCTTGTGCACTGTAGTGTTGGGGTCAGAGAAAGGGAGAAAAGACAGAGTGGAGACACCTCTTCAGGAGTTTTCCTGTGAGAGAATCAGGTAGAGGGAGCAAAAATTGAAGACTGATGGGAGGTTAAGAAAGGAGAGAACTGGGGGCTGGAGAAATGGCTTGGTGGTTAACACCTATTGCTCTTGCAGCCAGAGTTAGTTCCCAACACCCATGTAACTCTTGATCTAAGAGATTGGAAGCCCTCTTCCGGCCTCTGAAGGCACCTACACTCAGGAGCCTGCGCACACACCCCATACACAGAGGCACCCCTCCTGTGTTCTAAAACTCAAAACCCATGGGGCCCTAGTGCAAATGAAACACTTTTTTAAGACTTTCAAAAAGTTGTAAAATAAAATAAAATAAATTCTAAAAAAAAAAAAGACTTTCAAAAAGTATGTTCCAGACACTTCTGAACTCAAAGTCTATGGTGAGTTTACAGAAACTACAGAAGGTGGGGGGGCCCCGGTGGGGGTAGTGGCAAACAGTGCAAATTGATGGGTGTATATGACAATGACAGAATGAAATCTGTTATCTTGTATGTGTCCTCATTAAGATTCTGTGGCTGAGATAAGGGCTGTGACCAAAAGCAACTCAGGAGGAAAGGGTTTGTTTGGGTTTCATATCCCAAGTTGTAGTCCATTGAGGGAAATCGAGGCAGGAACTGAAGTAGAGACCATGGAGGAACCCTTGCTTCTCATGGCTTGCTCAGCCTGCTTTTGTATACAACCCAGGACTACCTGCCCAAAAGTGGCACGGCCCACAGTGAGCTGGACCCTCCCATATCAATTATTAGTCAATAAAAAGCCCCTGCAGGCAGTTATCAGTTGAAATTCCCTCTTTTCAGATCTGTCTAACTTGTGATGAGTTGACAAAAATAGCCAGCACAGTATCTTAACTTAAAAACAGAATTAATTAAAAAAAAAACTGATGGTACAGCAGGGCTCTAGTGGCGCACGCCTTTAATCCCAGCACTCGGGAGGCAGAGGCAGGTGGATCTCTGTGAGTTCAAGGCCAGCCTGGACTACAGAGTGAGTTCCAGGAAAGGTGGAAAGCTACACAGAGAAACCCTGTCTCGAAAAACAAACAAACAAAAAACTGATGGTACATTCCCCTAATCCCAACACTTGGGAGGTAGAGGCAAGAGGATCAGTTCAAGGCTAGGTTCACTCAGCTACATAGCAAGTTCAAGGCAACTTAAACTGTATAGAGCCTAAGCTCAGAAAATCCAACAATAAAAACCTACAAAGCCCAGGAGCCTATCACCTGCTTTTGTAGGCTAGCCATCTTGGTTTTTGGTTTTTGTGGTTATTTTTGTTTTTGCTTTTGGGTGCTAGGTAAATGCCATACCCTTGAGCTACATCCCTAACCCCTTGGTTTTTAAATTTTTTTTTTTATGGATCTCCCTGGTGCCCGAGGAGCTCAGAAGAGTGTGTTAGGTCCCCTGGAGCTGTAGTTACAGATGCTTGGGAGTTGTCCTCTGCAAGAGCAACAAGTGCTCTTAACCGCTGAGCCATCTCTCTAGCCCCAACAATTCACTTATACACATACATTTGTCAGTTTGGAGTTGTGCTGTGAAGTGTGTTGGTTATTGGGCATTACGGTCAGAAACAGGTGGAAACCACTGTTTGAGTGCAGTGTCTTTACTTTGTAGATGGCCTCTCTGTTGCCTACAGAGGTTATCAAAGTCACACAAGGGCCAAGAATAGGCAGTCAGGAACAGAAGCCGGGCTTTTTATTCTCCAGACCCATTCATATCCTTTCTGGGAAAATGAGCAGAAAATAGACCCCTACCCATCGCAACTATAGACCCTTTTTGTCTATTTTTGTTAGGCCTTTTAAAATATTTTTATTAGTATAGATTAATTATATGTAATAATGGGTTTTTGTTTGAGATGGTCTCGTGTAGCTCAGGGTGGCCTCAAACTCAGTACGGAGCCAAGGATGACCTTGAATTCCTAACCCTCCTGTCTGCCTCCCAAACACTGGCATATGTATGTGTAGGCCTGTGTGAGTGAGAGCCACATGTGTGCGAGTGCCCATGAATGGCAGAAGAGGGTGTCACCCCTTGGAGCTGAGTTACATGGTGGTTGTGAGCAGCCTGATGTGAGTGCTGGGAACTGAATTCTAGGTCTCTGGAAGAGCAGTATACATGCTGACCCACTGAGCTACCTCTCCAGCCCCAACTACTTCTGAAAACTTACTAGTAGCTGAAGACTACAGTAGACTCTGCACATACTGTCCAGCATCCTATCCACTTCAAGTGAAGTGTGTCTTTTTAAAGTTGGTATTTATTTCATCTTCTTGTGTGATGCTGAGAGACTCAGGGCTTCCTGCTTCTGTGAACTATTGTCATGTGATCTTCACAAAAGTGCCACAAGGGAGGGACTAGAGTGAGCCCCTCTTAAAGATAAGAAAGCAGAGAGGAGAATTGGTAAGGGTGGCACGGTGTGGCAGAGGCCTCCGCTGATGTCTCCCCAGGTGACACCTCTGTCTTGGCTGGAGTGTACGGGCCGGCTGAGGTGAAGGTCAGCAAAGAAATCTTCAACAAGGCCACACTCGAAGTGATCCTGAGGCCGAAGATTGGGCTGCCTGGTAACTGGATTCAGCTGAACCTCCGAAGATCCCGTCTGTTAGGGCCTTACCCGATTCCCCGCCACTTGCCACGTCCAGTCTCCACTGCCCTGCTCATTGCCCAGCGCTCTTGGCTTTGTTTTAGTTTTTGCTGCACTAGGGTTGGAATCCAGAGCCTCACGCCTGCTAGACAGATGCTCTTCCAGAGAGCCACACTCCTAGGCTCTCACTGGTGGATTCTGGTCAAGCCTTCTTCTGCTTAGGCCTCCCAGGCCCTCCCTGATGGGCTCCAAGCAGGCATTCTAAGACAGAGCCACGCCACCACCTTTGCCTGGTGAACTTCAGGCTAGGTGGCTGGGCTAGGCCACCAGCCTTTTACTTTTTGAGATGGGGTCTTAAGTTGCTTAAGCTGGTACTGAGCTCTCTATAACCTAGGCTCAAATTTGTGATCCCCCTGCCTGAGTGTCTCAAGTCCTGAGATTGCAGACCAGCACTTCCAGACCCACCTTCTTGAGCTACTTCTTTGTCTCTGTTCTTCCCTTCTGTGCCTTCATTTCTCCTTTCCATTAACTTGTTTTTCTGCCCTTTTACCGCATCACCATGTGTATGGTGGGGTGGGCCTGCTCTGGTGGGGTCGAGAAGGCCAATAGCACAGGATGTGGGCACTCCTGGGCATTCCTCCTCGGGTGGGTGGCTGGCTGGTGGACCCTCAGAAAGATTCAGGCCCTGCCTTCTCTCTCCTGGGAGTGTGCACACCTTCCTGGGCTGAGACTGACAGCCCCTTCTAGAAGTCTGCTTCCAGAGGCTGGATTGAGCAGAACAAGATGATAGGGTAGAGGGGAAGAGCCTGACAACTTCCTGTCTCCCCAGGCGTGGCCGAGAAGAGCCGGGAGCAGCTGATCAGGAATACATGTGAAGCCGTGGTTCTGGGAGCCCTGCACCCCCGCACCTCAATCACGGTGGTGCTGCAGGTGGTGAGCGATGCTGGCTCTGTATCCTTTCCCAGTCCTCTCCTCTAGGAAGAACCTCCTTCCCTTCTGGTGACCCCTCAGCCACGCAGAACCCATGCCAGGAAGCAGCTCATAAAGAACATGAAACAAGGCCAGGGCCAGCAGGAGGGCTCAATGGGTAAAGTGCTTCCTGACGACCTGAATTCAGTCCCCAAGACTCACATGGTGGACGGAGAAACCAGTTCCTGCAAGTTGTCCTCTGACCACCACATGAGCACCACAGCACACACCTGCCATGGACACACACACACAAACAAAAACAATTTTTAAAAACTAGCAAGCAGGGCTCACTGTGTGCTCCGAATGCTGTCATTTAGTTCCCACAGGACTTGTGTTGAGTAGCATTGTAATTCCTGTGTAAATCCCAAGGCTCAGGCTTTCTGGTTCGAGAGCCCAAGGACTCATTCGTGTGTGTTTCTTATGTTTCCCTGTTTTGTGGTGAGGAAACTGAAGCTCAGAAAAGGGCCGTGTCTTGCCCAAGGGAATAGGATGGTGGCAGCCAGAGGCTGCAGAGGTGGGACACAAGCTCAGGCCTGTCTAAGCCCAGTGCCTGAGCCAGTGACATCTCTTCACCTTGGCCTGAGTTTCTGGCTCTCTGCTGGGGGAGCACCAAGCAGGTAGAATGGTCATTGGCTCCGTTATCTAGCACAGTAGCTGCCCTCTGGATCCCCAGGTGGTGGGCCTGGCATTGCCTGTGTCTTCCCTATGTGACTGGGAGATCCCTCTTTCTCTGACCGTTTCACTAAAGATACTTGGTACATCCTTTAGTTAATGTATCTGTTCCCTAGCAACATCCTATTTAACACAGGGAGACTGGGAGCAGTTGGCCTCCTAGCTGGAGGGAGGTGATTACACCCAGTATGGATCAGTGGCAACTACTTGGTGCCAGAACCACATAGCCACCCTGCCATGCTGCTGCTCTGTAATCAATTAGTGATGTCTGCCACAGGCATCAGCGGGTAAAGGGACATGTGGATGTGTTCTGCTGGCCAGTCCCACAGAAGACACACTTCTTAACCACTCTGATGCTCAGCTCTTGGCCTGTTGCCTGAATGCTGCCTGCATGGCATTGGTGGACGCAGGTGTGCCTATGCGGGCTCTCTTCTGTGGGGTCAGCTGTGCCCTGGACTCTGATGGCAATCTTGTGCTGGACCCCACAACCAAGCAAGAAAAGGTAGGCGTGGAAAGTTAATGTTGGTGAAGGGCTGCATGCAGCCCAGTGGTCTTCCTTCTGTGCAGGTCAGTTGGCTCGTGCACCCTGGCCCATTTGGCAGGTTCTGCCCCATTCATCAAGGTTCATTCAGCTTTAAGTGCTAGATACCCAACTCACACTTGCACAAGCCAGAAAAGAAACTTGCTAGCATTCATTACCAAAGTGTAGAACAGACCTGGTTCTTGTGCTCCATGTTGGTCATGATGTTGACAATTAGGGAAGCATGTCATTTTCAGCACGTCACATGAAGGGTGTGATGTAGGGGTGGCGACAATGGTGCCAGAGAAGGCAGGAGGAAGAAGAGATCCAGTGCAGGCTGGGCCCCAGCCAGGTCCTGCCATGATACCATCCTCACAGTTGGTTGCACATGTACACACAGAATAGAACTGGGGGGCAGGGTTCTATCTTGGCTGTGGGAGTTCAGAACCCACCTCACCTCTGTGGCTTTACTGAAACTGCTGGTGTCAGAGTGGGGACCACAATGCTTCTCTCAGGGTTTCCTGGGCTCCCCTCAGATAACTGGGAAAACCCAATGGCAAGGGAGCCGTGGTTTGTCTGTAGTACAGAGCAAGGAAGGGAGAGTGGGCAGTCGAGAGGCAGCCAGGAAATGACCAGCACTGTGGCTCCCCCTATGGGATGGGAGAGCTGTCAGAATAAAGGCAAAGAAGAGAAACAGTTAACTCTGGGATTGGATAGACAGACAGACTGCAGTTGACCTAGAAGCTAAGGGTCCAGTTACCCTTGTTCGAGACTGGCTGAGATCTTAGGAGGGTCCCAGGACACTTACTACCTTCTACCTCTTGACCCTAGGAGGCCCGGGCCATCCTGACCTTTGCTCTGGACAGTGTGGAGCAGAAGCTGCTGATGTCCACCACCAAGGGGCTCTATTCTGATGCCGAGGTACCAGTGTGGGGGTAGAGGCACAATCCAGAACCTTCTCTCATCAACATACCATCTTGTCCGAGCTCACAGCAAGCCCTTGTTTACATCCCTGTTGGGTGGGTAGGTTATGTTTTCAGGACTTAGTTCTTAAAGTGCTTGCCTGGCATGTACAACGTCCCAAGCTACAAGTTTAATTTCAGCACTTGGGAGACAGAGGCAGTCATAGCTGAGTTCAGGGCCAGCCTAGTCTACATGGAGAGTTACAAGCCAGCCAGGGTGACATTGTGAGATCCTGTCTTAATAAGCAAAAAAGCCAAAAGAGGGAGTTTCTCTGTAGCAGTTTTAAAGGAATGCCTGGGTGACGAAATCAGAAAACAGGGTTCAGCTTGAATGAGGTAGTGTGTCTATCTTAAGGTCCCTGGTCATCAGCGCAGAACTGTGCCACCTAGAATTCTGGGTTTCCAAGGGACAGGGTTTGGCAACTTAGTCCGTACCTGTATTTCTCTGGCCCTGTGGAGCTAAGCCTATGTGGCGGTAGAGATTTAACTCTAATTTCATGACTCTTAAGGTTATTTGGGTTGGGCATGGTGGCTTACAGCTATGATCAAAGCACTTCAGAAGCTGAGGCAGGAGGACTGCTTTGAGTTCCAGGCCAGTCTGAACTATATAGTAAAAACTTGTCTCAGAAAGGGAGAGGAGGGGCTGAAGAGATGGCTCAGCAGCTAAGAGCTCTGGCTACTCTTCCAGAGGGCCCAGGTTCAATTCCCAGTGCCTACATGGCAGCTCAAAACTGCCTGTAACTCAGAGCTTGGGTGGTGGTGGCACCTGGGAGGCAGAGGCAGGTGGATCTCTGTGAGTTCGAGGCCAGCCTGGGCTACAAAGTGAGTTCCAGGACAGGCTCCAAAGCTACACAGAGAAACCCTGTCTCAAAAAAAACTGTCTGTAACTCCTGTTCCAGGGGGTACAATACCCTCATAACAGACATACATGCAGGCAAAATAACAATGTATGTAAAATAAAAATAAAGAAATAATAAATAAAGTAGGGGGTGGGCAATAGGTAGGTCTAGTGGCTCTCACCTTTACTTCCAGCTCTCAGCAGACTAAGGCAGGAGAATCACTAAGTTCGAGATTATCTTGAGCTACACACATCTAGGCCAACTTGGGCTACATAGTGAGTGACAGGCCAGCCTGAGCAATCTAGTGAGACCCTGTCTCACGCAAACACACTGAAAAGGATTTGAAGGTTAAAGGGTTAGGCTCTAATTCTCGGGAGTTCCAACTCCGAGTTCTTCCATGGTGTCAGGACTCTGATCTCACAGCTTTGAGGGCCTGTGGCTTTCAGAGTCTGGTCCCCCACACCCTTCTGCTCTTTGCATTAAGATAAAACTTAAGGGCTTGGAAGATGGTTCTGAAAGTACAGACTTGCTGCCAGACCTGCCTGACCACCTGACTTCAGTCCCCAGGACCAACATGGTGAAAGGAGAGAACCAACTCCCCAATCTTAGATTGTCCTCTAATCTCTACAGGCCACGAGCGTGTGCGAATGCGCGCGCACACACACACACACACACACAGTAAATTGCACATTAAAAAGGGGAAGCAAGCTTAGGGGTCCTGAGGATGTGGCTTTATTGGTAGAGGTTTTGTCTAGTATGCATGAGACCTTGGGTTCCATCCCCAGCGTCCTATAAAACCAGGTGTAGTGGTGTACTTAGGAGACTGAGGCAGGAGGATTGTTCAGGGCTGTTATGTGTATATCTCATTACAGGTATGCATCACCACCATTATGGGGTGGGAGTTAGGAGGTAGTGAAGAAGGAAATGGCCATTGTAGTGAGGAGTAATGGGGGCGGAGGGATGCCATGTTTAGGGATTTATTTGGGGAGTAACCCTGGGCACTAACTGGCTTCTCCCTTCCCAGCTCCAGCAGTGCCTGGCTGCTGCCCAGGCCGCCTCACACCACATCTTCCGCTTCTACCGGGAATCACTGCAGAGGCGCTACTCCAAGAGCTGAGACAAGACAGGGCAGGGCGCCCCGCCACCACGCCCACTGCCTCCAGCCGCCACAGGCCAGCACCCCAGTTTACCTCTCTGTGTGCCCATGTGGCTTCCAGTCCTACAGCAGCAGGGGCTCCTGTGCCAGACTGGGGAGGAGGCTTAGGGACGTTTCCAAGCCTGGTCACAACCCTCCCCTCAACAGGACACCATTAAAGGGAGCTCCCCTGTGTTGAGTGAATGAGTCAATAGCCACTGATTCTGATGTCTGGCGAGCACTTATTCATTGGGCCTGCTGGGTGCCAAGAAGCTGGCACTGAATGAGAGACCCAGGTCCCATGTTCCAGGGTAAGAGAGAGGCGTGGTGGTACGTGCCAACAGGCCTACCACTTGGCATAGTGAGACCAGCATGGGCTACCGGAGACTGTCTTATTTTAAAAAGAAGGAGATCTGGAGAGGGCTCAGCAGTTAAGAGCACTTGTTGCTCTTCCAGAGGACCTGAGTTCAGTTCCTAGCACACACATCAGGTGACTCATAACCATCTGTAACTCCAGCTGTTGGGGATCAGACATCCTCTTCTGGCCTCTGGGCACTTGTACACACAGACAAAATTAAATCTAAAGGGGGGTTAGTTTTGGGGGGTAGTTAATTCTGTATCAGGATGCCTTTACAGGCAAAGGTGGTGTAGCTGAAGGAGGAAAGTGGCAGTGAGCTTTTGGGTAACATGAAGGAGAGCCCAAGGGGTCCATGTAGGAAGGAGAGCTGGAGGAAAGGGAAGAGGTGTGCAGGAAGGAACAGACAGCCACATGGGGCTTTGAGGGCCACCAGCAGAGGCCCATATCCAACACCCCAATGAAAGGCTGATACAGTCCTCATTTGAAGATAACATAAACAGAGGAGCCCTATAGCTGTGAGGTTACCAGCCTGCAGAAGAAGGCCAAGGCCATGAGACTCTCATCCCAGAGCCCTGACTATTCAGGGCAATATCAGCATCTGGGAGCACCTTGTTTAAACAAGTCATTGGGTCCCAGCCAGCTGGTGCTTCCATGCTCATGGTATTGAGAAGGCTGGAGCCAAGCATTTGGAAATTCCTGTAAAGATTTAACTCCCACAACCCGTCAACATGGGGCCAAATCAGCAGACCACAGGCACAGTTTCCATGTGTTAGACCCATTCTGCCTTGTATTTCACAGGCTAGACCTAGCTCACACTCCCTACCTTCACACTCCCGAGCAGGTATCCATACTACTGATAACCGGGAAGGAAATGCATGGGTATCTTTAGCTTGGAGTTTGCCCTCAGATGCTGGAGGGAATGCTAAGTGGAAAAAAGTATTTTCTTCTGTCACAGTGGCATTTAACAGCCGAAGTCTTGCCTTTTTATTACTTGATGTTCTCAGGCCCCATTTTGTGGTCACTCCCTGTGTACTAAGTGCTGGGTTGGCAGTTCACGTACTTGGTACCACCAGCACTTTGATGCCTTAAAGATCCAGCTCTTACATAGCCAGGTGTTGGTGGTGCACACTTGGAGGCCCGTTCTGCAGAAAACCCAAGGCCTTGGCTGAAGTGGGTTTGGAGAGCCATTTGGGAAGGAAGATGTTTGGTTTCTAGATGATTTAAGCTGTTGGGATTCTTTTTCCACAAGAAAGAAAGAAATTATGTTTGCAGAGGGAGCCATGCTCACATCACTGAAGCCCAGGTACATTATTTGTTTTGTTTGTTTCAGTGTCTCTAAGACTTACTTATTTGGTTTTTCAAGAGAGTCTCACTGTGTAGCTCTTGACTGGCCTGGAACTCATGTAGTCCAGTTTGGACTTGAACTCAGAGATCCACCTGCCTCTGCCTCCTTAGTGCTGGGAGTAAAGGCGAGCACCACCACCCTGAGCTGGCTCTGGGGTTTGAGCTCAGGGACTTGTGAATTCTGAACAAGCTGTACACTGCTGAGCCATGCCCCTGGCCCTCTTCACCACTATAACCTTCCTCCCCTCCCCCACCCCCAAACTGGGTATCTCTGTGTAGCCCTGACACTCACTCTGTAGACCAGGCTGGCCTCCAACTCACAGAGACCCGCCTGCCTCTGCCTCCCGAGTGCTGGGAGTGCCAACTTCATATTTTGTATGCTTCATCAGAGTCTCACTAAGCTGTCAAGGCTGGCTCTCTTCTCCCCGTAGTCCTGATTTAAACCTAGGACCTGGTACATGCTAGACAAGTGATCTACCACTAAGCTCACCTCCAGGCCAACTTGAACTTGTGATCCTCCTGCCTCGGCTTCCTGAGTTACCAGGATACCAAGTATGGCTCCCAGGTCCTACTCTACCACCACAGTTTCCTTTCCTTTTGATTATAGACAACTGAATAGTTTCTCCAATCTGCTGTGGGAAGAGCTCCCAGGCAAGCCATAGGCTACTCCACCACACACACACTCACACACAGGATACTTTGGAACCTCCTGGCTCTTAAATCTGCTCACTGCTGTGAAGAAGAAAATACTGCGGTATCCCACCTCAAACTCTGAGGTCTGATCCTTGCTGGTCCTTCCTGCTCTCTGGTGCCCACACCATTCCACCCTGGACACCCAAACACACAGGCGGACTCGGTTTGGCTTCAGGGTCTCTTTAATCTCACATAGCTTCCCTCTGGGTGGGGGTGGCCAGGAAATCAGCAGACTCTCATTTCTGGATGATGTGGTCCTCGCCGTCACCACCATATGCACCAAGATCATCCATTCGGCTCACGGGTTCACTGGGCCTCTGGCCTCTGCATTCACAGTGGGGGCCCACAGGCCAACTAGGGCGGGTCTCGGGAGGCAAGGTAGGCAGCCAAGGTCACCAGGGTAGCCATGTACATGCACAGGCCCAGCCCCACAGCAAGGACCCCCAGCAGGAAGGCACGGTGGGAGGTGGCCCCTGCCCCTTGGATGTCCCCCTTGGCCCAAGCCCTGTTGGTCTGTAGAGGCAGTGGGCAGTGGTAACCAAAGTGCCCCCCTCATTCCACCCTGCTTCCTGTGGCTCTCGCCAAACCCAGTGGAACTGATCAATCTATTCTAAAACTTTGGTTGGGGCACGGATTGCCCCAGTTGGACAACTAATAAAACAGTGTTTCCATGTTTGGTGGTGTCACTCCTTTAATCCCAGCACTTGAGAGGCGGAGGCAGGCGGATCTCTGCGAGTTCAAGAACAGCCAGGGCTACACGGAGAAACCCTGTCTGGGGTGGGAGGAATGTTTCCACATGCCGCCATTTTATGCCAGTGTTTACCTTAGTTGATCTGCACAATGATCCTGAGATAGGAATTGTTTCTATTTACTAAGGAGGGAAACCTCTGGGGGGCATACATAGGAATTGTTTCCATTTACTAAGGAGGGAACCTATGGGGGGCATACATAGGAATTGTTTCCAGTTACTAAGGAGGGAACCTATGGGGATGAGTTTCCAAGGCCATCACCACTCTGGGTTCATGCAACCTGTCTTGGTTTTCCTCCTAGCTTCTGTCCTCCTTTGCTCTGACACAAAGTCTCAGGTAGCCCATGCTGGCCTGGGGCTCCCTTTGTAGCCAAGGATAACCTTGAATTTAGATCTTCCTGCCTCCATCTCCATCAAACCCAGGACTTCATGCATGCCAGGCAAGCACTCTGCCAACTGAGCTGCAGCCTCAACCCTGTTCCTTTCTTTGATTCTTTTGAGACAAGATCCCAGTTTGTAGCCAGGTTGGCCTTGAACCTCCTCCTCAGCCTCCCAAGACTGCCCAGGATTACAGGCAGTCACCACCACATCAGGTTACACCTCTGTGTTTCTATGTGGAGGCTACTCTCCAGCCCACCCCCTACCACCTTAAGCATAGCATGGCTCCTCTTGGTTCTTTTTCTTTCTTTCTTTTTTTTTTTTTTTAACCCAGCACCCTCCCAGTCCCAAACACAGACTAACCTTGTGGGCCAGACAGAAGGCAGCGATGCCCACAGGCCAAAAACAACACAGGACAGAGAAGACCGCCAGGCCCAGGTGGTCATGGGGCAGAAGAGGTGAGAGACGGTCGTCCCCATCGTAATCTGAGTCACTGTCACTGGATGATGTGTCCTAAGGACAAGAGAGAGTCTGGATGACTATCTCCAGCCACTTTCCCTGCCCCATCACCCCCATAGAACCAGTGTTTCCCTGGGACCTCTCCAAAGACAAAAGCATTCATTCAACAAGGTAGACTTTACACTTCTGTGTCCATTGGATCCCTTGGAGGGGAGGCTGTGGATACTGAGGGCCTCCAGAGAGACCCACCCCTAGGGTGCTGAGTTCATTCTCAAGAGTCCAACTATGGGAAGATTGCTTATAATCTCTGATTGGAAAGATCTGAAGTGAGGACAGACTTTACCTTGGGTACGAGAACCTGTAGAAGAGATGGGGATTAAAAACACTTCAGTGTCCTGAATTGCTAGGACAAACCTGCCAGCCAAAAATGATCCTAAAGCCAGATGTGCCTGTAATCCCAGCACTGGGGAGATCAGCACAGATGAGCCCTGGGGGGCAACTCAGTAGGAGCAAACCAAATCCTCGCTGGAAGATTGTACCTTCATTCTAGGCCTACAAAGAATTGATCCTAAAAATACCTTTTTCAAACAAAATGACTAGTACAGTCAAACATACCAGATACACAAATGGTGAACAGGAACTTAGAGGTACAATACAGTTATCAAAGTCTTCACTGCTAGGCCCAATCAGGGATCATAAAACTATCTGTGACAGTGTGTCTCCCACCCAGCGTGCTTGTTTTGATTTTAGACAGGGTTTACTGTGTAGCCCCAGGCTGTTGTCTAAAGCCAAGTGCTTCAACCTTCTGAATGCCCGGATTATCAGCACATGCTAAACCTGGTTCCATTATCGGCACATGCTGAACCTGGTTCCAAGTGGGGTGTGTGTTTGTTTGTTTAAGACAAGGCCTCTATTATGTAGATCTGGCTGGCCTGCAACTCACTCTGTAGACCAGGCTGGCCTCGAACTCACAGAGATCCGCCTGCCTCTGCCTCCCGAGTACTGGGATCAAAGGCATGCACTAAAACCCCTTGTTCCAAAAGCTCTCTAGACATTCCCTCCCCCACCCACCCACCCACCCAAGTAGCTGTTTGGTAGGTTCTCCCTCCCCTTGAATCTGGGCAGGTTTGTGACTCACCTGTCCTTAACAGAATGTCATATAGTGAATACAAGATTTCCTAGGAAAAGGTGACAGAAATCAGGCCCGGTCCCAAGGATTGAAATTTCAAGTCCTGCCTGGACTATAGAGTGCATTCAAAGTCAGTTTGGGCAATTTAACAAGACCCCACCTCAAGTAAAATGGGAAAGCCAGGGGTGGTGGCTCCTGCCTCTAATCTCAGCACTCGGGAGATAGAGTCAGGAGGAGCAGAAGTTTAAGGTCATCTTCAGTTACATGGTGAGTTTGAGGCTAGTCTGGGCTACATGAGACCATCTCACAGAAAAAGAGAAACCAGGTGGATGGCACAGGCCTGCATTTCCAGTCAGGAAGCTGAGGTCAAAAGATGAGTGTGCTAAGGAGTCCAAGGCCAGCATGCAAAACAGATCTTGTCTCAAAGAATGTTAAAGTGTAAAAAGAAAAATGAATGACATGTTTCACAATACAAGCAAGGAATATAACATTATGAAAGTGACTTTAAGCTGGGCATGTTGGCACAAACCTATAACTCCAGCATTCATGGAGGCTGAGGTGGAAGGATGATTTTAGGCCAGCCTGAGATACACAGACCCTGTCTCAGGAAAGGGGGAGCGGGGGCTGGAGAGATGGTGCAGTGGTCACTGCTCTTGGAAATGACCTGAAGTTAGGTTCTCAGCATCCATGTGGATAGGATTACAACAGCCTATAACTCCAGTTCCAGGGGATCTGAATAGTGAGAAAATACTCACACGCACAGACACACACACTTAAAAATAAGGGCTGGAGACATAGTTTATTGGTTAAGTGCACTGGCAGAGGATCCAGGTTGAATTCCCAGTACCAACCCATATGATGGCTCCCAACCATCTGTAACCCCGGCCCAAATGGATCCAGTGCCCTCTTCTGGCCTCCACAGGCACTGCATGAATAGGGTGTACAGACATACATACATGCAGGCAAAACACCCATACACTTTAAAATAAAAGCTTAAAAATAATAAAGTAAAAATCTGAAATTAAAAAAAAATATATCTTTTAAAGCAGTGGGATGGCTCAGCATGTAAAGTCACTGGCCATCAAGCCTAATGGCCTGACTCCAGGTCATAGTAGAAGACGAAAACCAAAGAATGTTTTTCTCTACCTCTACATGTATGCCCTGGCCTCACTCCATACATACACACACACACAAATAAATGTTAGCTTTAAAAAAAATTAAAGACATTAACTTGAAAAACTGAGTTTGTGGATCCTGGAAAGAGAGAACTCAGTCAGAAGGAAGACCTCAAACAAAGATCAAGGAATGAGGTGAGAGGGCTGGAGAGAGAAAAAAAAAAAAGCTCTGCACTCGGGAGGCAGAGCCAGGGGGATGTCTCCGAGTTCAGGCCAGCCATGGCTTCACAGAGAAGCCCTGTCTCAAAACAAAACACAAAAACTCCAAAACTCCCGGCCAGCTGCTACACAGTCAAGTGAGACTCCAAGACCTAGGCAGATACCACCAGCAGCCTGATGCCCCTACCTCAAGGTCAGGGGTCTCAGGCTCTCCCAGGCCAGCGCTCACAGAAGGAAGAGGTGGGAGGAGGAACTGCCGGCCTCTCAGGGATTCCACAAAGGCTGTGTCTGGGAAGGGGGGTCCCAGCTCTAGTTTGTCAAACTTGGGGGACAGGAGATCACAGGCTGTGTTTGGCAGCAAGGGTTGTTGGAGCTCCTGTACGCTGGGGTTGTCCATGGCTGAGGTGGGGGATCTGTGGTGGAGAGTTCCTACAGACCAAGAAAAACAAATTCAAATTCCAAAAGTCTTGCCTTCATCCATCACCCCCTGGCTATAGGCTTCAGAGAGATGAATGAGCTCAAAGCCCCTCAGATTCATTTTACAGATAGAAACACAGACTGGAGAATAATTCACAGACAATTCAGGGTCCCAGACGATCAATTCTAGTATTCTCTCAACGATATACCTGTTGCACACTCACTGTAAACCATGTCTTACACCCTTGTTTGTCCCATGAACCCTCTCCACACATACACACTCCATCCCCAGACTCACATGCCCTTACCACCCATCAGGCCCACACCCTTCCTCCTATACTATGCACATCCATCTCCTACCCCCAGTGACCCAGGGACTCCACCCTAGTGCACACACATCTAGCCCTCACACTCAGTTCCCAGGACCACTGTCACCCAGCCCCTCTCAAGGTAAGCCCACCCACACCCACACCCTGTCATCTGCCAAAGGTCTCCTTGAGCACTTGCTGCAAACGACATCAGCTCCCCCTCAGAAACATGTCTGAGGCCGGCAACGTTCTTACGTATCTTTATGTATCCCTGAGCCTCCTTGTACAATCAATCCTCGCCCTTGCAGCATCTGAAAACGCAAACACTCCCAACATACAGAAACCCCCACACGCACACACCACCGCCTCACTTCTCAGCTCTCATCGCTTCCGCTGCACACGTATCTATCCAACTCAACCCATGCCATACCTTGCCCCCTTTTCTACCGTGCCCACGACGCCATACATCTCCCCACTGGCCTGTCGCCTTAGCCCACCTGGCTCATTAACGCCCCCACCCCCAAGCCTAGCATATGTACTGTTCACACTCAACCAGAAAGATCTTTCTCATTCTATTATCCTCTACCCAAGATCGTTCCAAACCTAGCCCAGGTCCTCGCCAAAGATTCACTCCATCCCTTCCTCGCCCCCGCAAAGCCAGGACCCCGGGGGAGGAGCAATGTCCCCATCTCCTCTCCTCTCCTCACCGCCCACTGCCAGGCTCCCGACCTCCTAGGGTCTCACAGAACGCCCACCGTGCCCTGTAGTCCAGAGATCGGGAGTCCGGGATACCCGGCACGGGGTCTGAGAGCTGCGCTGCGCTTGGGTCTCTGCGCCCCAGCCCCGCAGCGCGCTGGGGAGGGGAGAGGCGGGGCGACAGCTCCAGACTCCGCCCCTCCGCTGCGCTCCAGGAGGGGTCCTTGAAGGCCGCTGGGGTCCCAGAGACAGCAGCTTCTCCTCCCTGAGCCTAGGCTCAAACCTGTTGGCTGGAAGATAGAGCAATACCCCCC
>CABHPP010117393.1:0-18112 GCA_902168425.1 Peromyscus attwateri | reverse complement strand
AGGAGTTGGACCATCTTTCTTTGTTTTTTTGTTTTGCTTTTGTTTTTGTTTTTTTGGAGACAGGGTTTCCCTGTGTAGCCCTGGCTGTTCTGGAACTCTATAGATCAGGCAGGCCTCAGACTCAGATCTGCCTCCAGAGTGCTGTCCCTCGCTTTCTTAACCCCACCCCCAGCAAGGTGTTCCTCATGGTGACCCGGCTGTACTTCAGTGCCAAGGAGGGTGGCGAGCGCTCAGTGTGTCTTGCCTTTGCCTTCCTCTTCCTCCTCCTGGCCATGCTCGTGCAGGTGGTGCGGGAGGAGACCCTGGAGCTGGGTCTGGAGCCAGGTGGGTGTACGTCCCTGCTCACCTACCTGTTCGCTTTCTGTTTCTGTTTCTTCTTTTTCTTTTGAGACTCACAGAGATCCTCCAGCCTCTGCCACCCGCATACTGGGATTAAGACTTATGTTATTATGGGGACTGGAGAGATGGCTCAGAGGTTAAGAGCACTGGCTGTTCTTCCAGAGGTCCTGTGTTCAGTTCTCAGCACCCACATGGCAGCTCACAGCTGTCTGTAACTCTAGCTGCTGGGGACCCAACACTCTCATGCAGGCAGAACACCAATGCACATAAATTAAAAAAAAAAGATTTATGTTGTTACTGTCTTTAAAGGTTTATTTTTATTCCATATGTGTAGATGCTTTGCCATCATGTGTGTCTGTGTCAAGATTGTGAAGTACCTGGAAAGGCCAGAAGGGGACACTGCACCCCCAGAACTGGAGTTACTTAGGCTGTGAGCCACTGTGTGAGTCCTGTGAGAGCAGCAAGCGCCTTTAACTGCTGAGCCATCTACCTAGCCTGGTTTTGCTGTTGTTTTTGTTTGTTAGGATTTATGTATGTATGTATGTATGTATGTATGTATGTATGTATGTATATGAGTGCTCTGTCTTCATACACACCAGAAGAAGGAATCAGATCCCATTACAGAGGGTCGGGAGCCACCATGTGGGTGCTGGGAATTGAACTCAGGATTCTGGAAAAGCAGCCAGTGCCTCCTCTGAGCCACCTCCCCAGCCCCAGGTTCTATTTCTTGAAGAGTCCCGCACAGCCTGGGCCTAGCAGGTCTCTGTGCACCTCAGTGACAGGGCACCTGCACAGCACACCTGGACGTTCTGGGTTGCATTCCAGCACGGGAAAATAAAAGGCAATTACAATAGATTGTCTGGGGCTGCAGAGATGCTCAGAGATTAAGAGCACTGGCTGCTCTTGCAGAGGACCAAGGTTCAATTTCTAGCATCCATGTGGAATGCTCACAACGACGTGGGGGATCTGATGCCCTCTTCTGACCTCCACAGGCATCAGACACAATGTGGCAGTTATACGTGCAGGCAAAACATTCACATACAAAAAAATAGATAAAATAAAATAGATTGTCAGAGCTGGGGCTTGGGCCAGTGAGACAGCGCTAGCTCTGCAAGCGTGAGGACCTGAGTTTGCGCCCATGTCAAAGGTGCACATTGGCTGCCCATGCCTGTAAACTTCACACTGGGGAGGCAGAGACGGGTGCATTCTGGGAGCTGGAAAGCTGGCCAGCCTTGGAAACTGTAACAATCTACACACTTGATCTTCTTCCCCTAGGTCTGGCCAGTGTGACCCAGAACCTGGAGCCTGTTCTGAAGAAGCAGGGTTGGGACTGGGCGTGAGTCCTGGGGTCTGGATCTTGTGGGGAGGTACAGGTAGAGGGAGCATCTGGAGCCCTACCCGAAAGGCTGAATTCTGACCAGCCGTGGATTCCCTGAGATCTTTTCTTCTCCCCAGACTCCCTGTGATCAAGCTGGCCCTCCGCCTTGGGCTTGCGGTGCTAGGCTCCTTGTTGGGCGCCTTCCTCATTTTCCCGGGCCTGAGGCTGGCCCAGACCCACCAGGACGCGCTGACCCTGTCTGCAGATCGGCCGCTGCTGCAGTTAGGCGGGGCTCCCGGGGTGGGGTGGGGGTTGAGGTAGAGGCTGGGGGTCAGGAGCCTGGCCCCACCTGGTGCTCCCCTCCAGGCTGCTCCTGCATACCAGCTTCCTGTCGCCCCTGTGCACCCTGTGGCTCTGGACAAAGCCTGTGGCCCGTGACTTCCTATACCAGCCACCCAGGAGGAACGTGACCTCTTCTCTGTGCGTGTGTCGGGGTGTTGAGGGACCTGGGGTGTCTTGAGACTGGGATGAACTGGGAAGATTGTGGCCTGGGGAGGGAGGGCTCACCCCAACTCCCTGCCTGCTTGGCTCTTATTGCAGGCCATCAGAAGGGGCCTTCGACTCCCTGCGCCTCTGGGTGCTGGTGGTGCTGTGCCTGCTGCGGCTCGCTGTGACCCGGCCACACCTGCAGGCCTACCTGTGCCTAGCCAAGTCTCGCGTGGAGCAGCTGCGCAAGGAGGCGGGCCGCATTGAGGCCCGCGAGATTCAGCAGCGGGTATGCACCCCGGGTGGGACAGTCCCTGGGCTAAGGGGGCCTGGCCTGGTCATGGGGTCCTTGCCCTGGGAAGACCACCCCCTCTGCAGCCTCTACTGCCTCCCTGCCAGGTGGTCCGGGTTTACTGCTACGTGACCGTGGTGAGCCTGCAGTACCTGACGCCGCTCATCCTCACTTTGCACTGCACGCTGCTGCTCAAGACCCTAGGTGAGGAGCTGGTGGGAAAGAGGGCGGGGCCAGCAGATAGAGGATGGGGACAGGTCTGGTAAAGGTGGGGCCTTCAGATAAGAGAGTGAGGGCAGCGTTTGGGCAAGGCTACAGACGGTTGTCCCGTGGGGACAAGACCTATAGACAGGGAGGTTGGAGGTGGGATCAGCAGACTGGGGGGGATGGAGGCCCCCTAAAGTCAGTGGGGTATAACCTAGTGGACGGGGTATGAAAGCCTCTAGACTCCTACTGTTCTGTCTCCACCCATAATTCCCTTCTTCCCTCTTGCAGGCGGCTACTCTTGGGCCCTGGGCCCTGCTCCGACCTCACTGGCCCCGCCGCAGTCCTCAGACACCTTGATCTCTGTGGACCCTGCAGAGGATGAAGCCCAGCAGACTGCAGCCCAGGTCGCAGGGGTTCTGGGCAGCCTGCTTACACCCCTCTTCCTCCGTGGTGTGCTGGCCTACCTCATCTGGTGGACCGCTGCCTGCCAGCTGCTCTCCAGCCTCTTTGGCCTCTATTTCCACCAGCAACTGGTGGCTTCCTAGTGTGATGCCACTAGGTGCAGGCATCTGATCCCTGTCCACCAGGACTGGGACTGTCCTATGTGTGTACCTTAGTGCCCCTAGATGACCTAGGGGTAAGGGTGGGGACTCCCTACCATCTCTGTTACCTCCGTGCCAAGATCATGAAGCCCTTGAGTCAGGTTCCCCTGGACTTGGAGGCCATGGTCCTCGAGTGAGTGAGTGAGTGAGTGTGTGTGTGTGTGTGTGTGTGTGCGCGCGCACGCGCGCGTGCAGGATTTCAGTGGGAGGCTCCTCTCAATAAAAGTGGTGGGCCACTCTTACAGAAATATCCCAGAGGCTGAGGAGATGAGCAGGGGAGACCTGGGTGGTGAGAGGGACTTAGGAGAGAGTGGTACTAGGCAGGAGTGGAAAGATGGAGGAGGTTAGAGATGGCTAGGAGAAAGCTAGGGGTGGGACTCAGGCCCAGCCTTTTTTTCTTTTCTTTTTTTTTTTTTTTTTTTTGGAGACAGGGTTTCTCTGTGTAGCCCTGGCTGTCCTGGATCTCTGTATCTTGCTCTGTAGACCAGGCTGACCTTGACCTCACAGAGATCCGCCTTCCTCTGCCTCCCCAGTGCTGGGATTAAAGGGGTGCTCCACCACTGCCCGACTACGCCCAGCATCTCAATATCCCTGGGTCTGTCACTATCACTAGGAAGGAAAGAGACAAGAGTCACTATGCCCATCTCCCCAGCACACTGGGGAAGTTGAGGCAGGAGGATTAGCCTAGACTAGTAACAAGACCATATCTCCAAAACAAGAAGAAAAAAATAAAGGGGAAGGGGAAGGAATGTCAGCTGGGAGGAAGGAGAGGGGAGAGAACCTGAAGCTGTGAGTTGACTGCCGTCATGCATTTCAAGGCCTTGGTGACAGGGTCACCACCAGCTCCAGAGTTGTCCTGTTGCTATGACTTAGTGTGTGTGCACGTGTGTTTATGAGACATGCATGGTTGCACGACGCTGCTACATATGCAGAATGTGTACCGAGACTAAAACTGGAGGCTTCCGTGTGCTGCCCGGTGACGCCGGTGGTCTGGAGCATGGTTTTGTTAGGACAGTCTCACAGCCGAGGTCTCACTGCAGAGAAGGCACCTGTCTCTGTTGGAAAGGACTTAGGAATGCAACTGTGTGTGCCCACAGCCCACAGGTGCCGTAGGATCAGAGGACAACGTAGCACTCAGGCCTTGCCTTCTACCTTGAGATTTTTTGTTCACCCTGAATTCCTCAGGTTAGCTGTTCAACAAGCTTCACGGAGTCTCTGGTTTCCACCCCCCACCTTGCCACAGGAATGCTGGGATTACACTTGTGCTGCTCTGTTCCCCTTGTGTGGGTTCTGAGGACTGGAACTCAGATCCTCATGACTACAGCAAGCAGGGCTAATGCGTGTGTGGTATGAATACACAAGATTTCGAAGGCGTGTCTGGAGTTTCCTTGCCTCTTGGGACAGACTCCCAAACTGACCCTGACAAGGGGCTGTAGGAGCTTGTGAAGTTCTGTGGGAATCAAGGATGGGCAAGTAAAGGGTGATACGCCCTTCAGGGGGTGCAAAAAGCAGACAATTCTGGAAAACCAAGGCTCTGCTCTGTGGGACTGAAGAGTAACTTCAGAGTGGAGGGCACACCTCAGATGGTCCCGCCCAGACACGTGGCCGGTCAGGGGCTGCACTGTGTTCCAGAGCAGAGGTTCCTGTGGCCGATGCCTCTGTTGCCAAGCATGGTGGAGCATGGCTAATGACTCAGAGGTAGAGGCAGGCCGGCCAGCACTATGCAGGAATTCCAAGTCAGCTGGATTATATATCCCAGATGTGTAAATAAACACATGGAGCATTTTGTTATTGGCAGGTTCAGGTATGCGCTTACTATATTCTTGACTCTTTGTCTTTTTTGTGTTGGCAAAGGAACCCAGGACCTTTTGTGTAAGTGCTCTACCCCAGAGCCACGCACCAGCCCACCACTGTGGGGTTCTAGACAGGGGCTCTGCCCCAGAGCCACGCCCCAGTCCGCCACTGTGGGATTCTAGAAGGTCCTCTAACCCAGAGCCAGGGCCACGCCCCAGTCCAGTTCTCCATCTTTTTTTTTTTTTTTTTTGGTTTTTCGAGACAGGGTTTCTCTGTGTAGCTTTGCGCCTTTCCTGGAACTCACTTGGGAGACCAGGCTGGCCTCGAACTCACAGAGATCCACCTGCCTCTGCCTCCCGAGTGCTGGGATTAAAGGCGTGCGCCACCACCGCCCGGCCCTCAACTCTCTTAACAAGGATAACAAGGGGGCTGGAGAGACGGCTTAGCAGTTAAGAGCACTGGCTGCTCTTGCAGAGAACCCAGGTTCAGTTCTGAGCACCCACATGGCAGCTCATGATCACCTGCAGTTCCAGTCTCAGAGAATCTGATGTCCTCTTCTGGCCTCAGGCACCAGGCAAAGCACCCACATACAAAAGATTTAAGAGTGCCAAATAGCCCCAGTCCTGTCTCAGGGTCACAGTATGGGGGAGGGGCCAGCATTGAAGAAGTGAGAAGCAGAAATTATTTAAATTTTTATTAAATATACTCTCTTGGCACAAATCTGTAAAATATATAAACATTATATATAAACAAAATGTTTTCATGGCATCAAAATAGAACTCCAGACTGGACAGCGACCATGGGAGAGGGCAGCCACAGAGGCCAAGAGGCCCAGGCCAGAGCTACTGGGAGGCATATGGGCAAGCAGATCAGGGACCTGGGACACCCTCACCTTTCCCACCCAGCCGGCTGCCCTGTGCAGGGCTCTGCCCAGCCATCTACATGGTGCCACCTGTCCTAGCCAACCTCCTGGTGTGGGGTGCCCTGCCTCTCCACCTCAGAATGGGGGCCAGGCAAGGAACAGAGTGGGCAGTACACTCACAAGGGGATGAGGGTGGTCCCTCATAGCCACCACAGGGTGCCTGGGGACATGGTGGGGACGGCCTGTCACCATCTGCGAAGGAGGGAGATGGCCGAGCATCACAGGCACAAGAAATAGAGGAAGAGAAGGACTGCAGTCCAGACTGAAAATGCCTGTGGGTCAAGCCAGCCTGCGCAGGCCCCACGTGTGAGATGGCTGCCATCCAGCTGTGGGAGCCAACACCTAGCTCACCTCTGAGCCAGAACTGGATTGCACAGGGTAGGGGTTTGTGTGTGCAGACCTGTGCCAGGATAAGTTGAAAGCTAGAATCTAGAGGCAGGAGGATTGCTGCAAGTGGGAGGCTAGCCCAGGCGACCCACTGAGGGGCATGCTAGCCAGGGCTTCTGGGGGGGGGGCTGTCTCAAAGACCCCAAATCAAGAACCCCAGGCCCCAGGAAAAGCATGAAGTCCCTGTGACGCATCGGGGACCCCAGGAGAGTTCTCCTTGAGATCAGCTGGCTGGTGGTCCCCAGGTGCCCAAGACACCTCTGCACTCATTCTCACAGGCCACGCTGCCCATCTTGGGCCTTCATTTGGCCTCGCTGAATGACAGCCTGGGTGGGGACCAGGGACCCTCAGAAGGCCCAGAGTTCAGGGTTGGGCAGTGTCAGGAGTTTGCGCCCCATCTCCATGGGTGCTGTGCAAACAAAAGCCTTTGGGCCTGCATGGTGGCCCGGGTAACGTGCTTTGGAAGACATCCCAGGTGAGGGAGACCCACATGGGCATTTCCAGTGGGGCCTGTACCCCGCACCTCCTGGTTGGTGGCCGTGGGGCCTCCCGGAAAGGTTACAAGCCAGGTAGTTGGCAACGACCAGGTGCAGCCCTAAGGGGTGGGATGGGCACAGCGCTCTGGGGAGAAAGCTGCGTGGGCAAGAGCAGCCATTTGTCACCTGGGAGAGGATGGGCAGCATGGTGGAGGGCTGAGCGACACAGGTGCAGCCACCACTGAGCAAGCTGCGACCCCCCAGGGTGTGGCTTTGAGAGAAGGGCCATCACATCTGCAGGCCAGGCACGGTCGTAGCAAGAAGGGATGGGCTCTGAGCCCAGTGTGCTAGTGGGCACTAGAATCAGCAGCAGGCCAGGAAGTGCAGCTGACCCCTTAGGGGCCTTTGGTAACACCCCTGGGCCACTAGCCGGCCACTAGCAAGAAGGGAGGGGCACAACCAAGATCCATCACCACTTTGTTATGGGCTCTCGGCCCCAAGCCGGGTCCCACCCTCCTGCCCACCCTCAAGGTACCATCAGGGCTGCCAGCGTACAGCTGCATGCCCTCAATCCACCAGCTCACCATCCACTGTTGTGTGGGCCTAGCTCTGCAGCCGGCGCAGCAGGATCTGCATGAGGTCGAAAGTGGTGAAGCTGATTCCCACAGCAATCGGGCCCTTCAGCCAGTTCATGCTCAGGCCCTTGTAGAGGCCCCGCACTGCGCCCTCCTCACGCACGATGGAGCGCAGGGTGCTCAGGATGGAGCCGTGCTGGTGGCCCGTGACTCCTGCCGTCTGCATGCGCCGCCGCACCACGTCCAGAGGGTAGGAGGCTGACTGCCCGATAAGGCCAGCACAGGCCCCGAAGACCATGCGCTCAAAGGGGTAGGGCTGCGGGCGGCCACTGTACTCTGCAGGGCAGAGGGCATGTGAGTGCCACACTTGCAGAGCCAAGACCCCACTTACAGGCCACCCTCTCTTAGTTTTGGTATGGGGAATGGGACCCAGGGCTTCATGGATGCCAGATCAGTGTTCTGCCACTGAACCACACCCCAGCCTAATATGACACATTTTACAAAAGTGAGACTTACAAGGTTACCTAGGCTACATGTACAATAGTTCCCCCTCATCTGTGGGGGTGCGTCCTAAGATTCCCCACGGAAGCTTTGAATCCTTAAGAGTACAGGGTACACAGACGGCGTCCTCCTACATGGAGGACGTACCTCTGCCTGACTTCAATAAACTAATGAGGAATGCAGTGATGTGCAGGGACATCTTAGTGTCCTGCTGGGGGCTGCAGGCATGGCTCCATAGAGCAAAGGCCCAGTACAGCCCACACCACAGGAAAGGAAGATACAAGCCTGCTGCTGTGGATTCTAGGGTCATGGCGGCCAGGGGTCAGCAAGCACCTGCAGCAGGCACAGCACAGGCTCAAGTAACCTCGGATGGACAGGCTCTACTGTTAGTTGGCGTTCCGTGACAGTCTCACTGGGTAGACCAGACTGGCCCCCACCTCATGCCATCCTCCTGCCTCAGCCTCCTGAGTGGGACGGCAGGCATGAGCCACCACACACAGCTAGACCGAAAGGGTTTTAACAGCCTGTATCTGTACTGTGTGCAGACTTCCTTCTTTTTGGAGTCGCCAGCTGAATGCAGTGTGACACCTGGGCACACAGCATCTCTGCATCGAGCGGCCTGCCTTGCTGCCGCGGCCGAGCTGTGGGAGGAGGTGCAGGCTCTCCACAAACACTGAACTGCTGCACAGAAGGGGCCATGAGGGTCCAAGAAAGCCCCCCACAGACAGGCCACTATCTTGCCAACCAATTGAGTTTTTCATACAGGGTCTTGTTATGTAGCACAGGCTGGCCTTGATCCTGCAGCAATTTGTCTCATTCTCCTGACTGCTCAGATCCCAGGTGCACCCACAGTCCCAGCAAGAGGCCTCAGCTCCCCCAGAGACGTACTACTTAACAAGAACACCTGGGGACGGGGCTGCTGCCTGTTTGCAGTGTGTCTCCCTCCAGTTCAAGAGGCTCTGGGTTTTAGTTTTATCCCTAGCACCTCCTAAGATGGGTGTGGGGAGACAGCCTGTGACCCCAGCGCTGGAGACGTGGAGGAAGGAGAAAGGCAGAATTTAAGGTCTTTGTTGGCTGCAAGGCAAACTGGGTTGCATCGTGAGACCTTTTCTAAAGAACTGAGTAAAAATGAATGGATGCATTAAAGGTTACAATCCAAGCTCCTGGGTTCCACCTGACACAGGACATCTTTGAATTGGGCTCTGGGTCCCTGCCTGTCCTCCTGTGTGGCTCTGGATGAGGTAGAGTCCACAGGGACAGCTCCCCGAAATCCCACCTCTCCATCTCTCCTCACCTCGGTGCAGGCTCTTCAGTGACTCGTACGTAAAGAAGCTGAGTCCTGCGTAGGGAATGACGCCCAGCACAGTGGGTATGAACCCGAAGTACAGGGTCTTCAGCCCTTCCTCTCTGGAGATGCGGATGAAGACGTGAAAGATGTTGCCGTACCTGCCGAGACCATGTGACAGGGCTTAGTGCCTGCACCCCATTCACTCCTCCTGTCTAGGAGAATGAGGGAACTCCATGGAGACGGCACTACCTGCTCTGCCAGATACGGGGCTGGTACCAATGCCCTGTGCATGTGCCAGGCAAGTGTCCTAGTACCTGAGCTGCTAAGTAGACCAGGCTGGCTTTGAACTCACAGAGACCCTCATATCTCTGACTTGATGCTCAGCTCTCCAGCTCTAGTTTTTCTGTTTGTTTTGAAGCAGGGCCTCACTATATAGGACTGGCTGACCTGGAGTTATCTATGTAGACCAGGCTGGCCTCGAACTCATAGAGATCTGTCTGCTTCTGCTGGAATTATATGTGGCACCACCCCCCGCCCCCCACACACCTGGCTCTCTCTCTCTGAGTGTGTATGGGTGTTTTGCCTACATGTAGGTCTACACACACATTGGAAGAGGACAGAAGAGGGCATCCGATCTCTGGAACTAGAGTTACAGACAGTTGTGAGCCACCACATGGGTGCTGGGTATCGTCAAACCCAGGTCTCTGCAAGAGCAGCCAGTGGTCCTCACTGCTCAGCCACCTCTCCAGTCCTGTTCTTTTTTTTTTTTTTTTTGGTTTTTTCGAGACAGGGTTTCTCTGTGTAGCTTTGCGCCTTTCCTGGAGCTCACTTGGTAGCCCAAGCTGGCCTCGAACTCACAGAGATCCGCCTGGCTCTGCCTCCCGAGTGCTGGGATTAAAGGCGTGCGCCACCAACGCCCGGCCCCAGTCCTGTTCTTAAGGTACTCGTTTATTGCCTTGTTTGTTGAGAGGGGTCTGGATCTGCGACCCAGGCTGAACTGGGAACCCTGATGCTACTTCTGCCTCCCTAGTATCTGGGTCACAGGTGTGTCCCACTGTGCCTAGTTTCTTACTTGGTTTTGCTTGTTGTTGTTTTTAGACATTTAATTATTTACTGTGGAGCAAGGGGTGTCGGTGGCACTGAGCACAGATGCAGACCAGAGGACAGCTTTGGGGTCCATCTTCAAGGGCTGCTGACCCTTGGCTTTTTGATTGTTTTGTTCAGAGACAGGGTTTCTCTGAGTAGCCTGGCTATCCTGGAACTCACTCTGTAGACCACGCTGGTCTCCATCTCACAGAGATCCTCCTGCCTCTGCCTCCTGAGTGCTGGGACTAAAGGCGTGCGCCACCACAGCCGGCTACCCTTAGGTATTCTTTGAGACACAATGATGCTTTCTGGAAACCTGCAGAACCTCACTCATTGGAGGGATCCCCAGAGAGCACCCCCACATACACCTCTGTTGGTAACAGCAGCCAGCGTGGATCCCATGGCAGGACTCACATTTCCTTGGGCGTCACAGCCATCCTCGCTCTGACCAGGTCCAGAGGGTAAGTGAGGGAAGCAGCTGTGGTTCCTGCCAGGGCTCCAGCCAAGAGGCGGGGCCATGGGGGCAGGGCTCTGCAGACAAGCAGAATAAGCTGAGGCCTGGGTAGGGACAGGGGATGCCCACACCTCAGCCTTTGGGGTACAGAAGAACAGGAGCCCAGGAGGGTTCCAAGTGGCTGAGCTTATGGGGTCACTTAGGCCAGTGTCAAATGCAACCTCCAGTCTCCCTCCCCGTGTGCAGGAGTGCCTTTCCTAAGGCTGGGGCTACATGGTGCCCTGCACCCGTGGGAATCAGGTCTGGACAATCAGAGGGATAATTAAATGACAGTTGAGAAGAGCACAGGGGAAGGAATGGAGGGTGGGGCGAGGGATGAGGCGGGGAGGCTGTGGTCCTATAGGAGGTGTTAGTGAGGGGCACAGCCTGGGCAAAGAGGAGCCAAAGGGGGCGGGGTGATTTGTGAGGAGGGGCAGGTCCCTTGGGCAGGAGTCTTACTCTCCACGGAAGCCATAGTAGTGGCCCAGGACACGCTTGTACTCCTCGTGAGCGCTGAACTGGATGGCAGCATATGGAATCACTCGAACCATGGTGGCCGAGTTCCCACGCCATAGGCTGAGGAAGCCCTCATTGAGGTAGGTGAAGTAGAGGAGCCGGAAGGCCTCCTGGAGAAGATGGGGAGTCAGCACTTCTTTGCCACCACCGGCCCTGGGCGCACTCTGCGGGCAGCACCCTCAGATGCAGAGGCCTCACTGGGCCTGCCCAGCTAGTAGCAGCCTGAGCTGTGATCACCTGGGCTCCCTGTACCCTGCTTTCAGGCCCCTCAAATGCTGGATTGTGTCTAGTGATTGACAGACTCTGGGGTGGCAGGCTGGCTGGGAGCCCAGCACACAGCTCATGGTTGTTGATCTGACAGTGACACCTTCAAAACCATTCTAGAAACAGGCTTCCAAGTCCCACCTCTCCGGTGTGTGTTAGGGTGGCAGGACAGCAGCCTTCACTGCTCCCAGGAGACCCGTGCACGGTGGGCTCCTGGGAGACTCCCAGACCGCCCGCTCCTAGTCCCGGTAGCAACTCACCTTGGCAGAAAATCTTTTCGAAGACACTGGAACAAACAAAAGCACAGAGACCATGAGATGTACCGGTCAGGCTCCTGGCTCTGGGGCCTGACCTTCGCTTTGCATTGGTGTGGGCGGTGGACAGGAATGCAGTAGGGTGGGGCGCTCCGCCCAGGACCCAGGAAGGGTAGTGGAGCCAGCACAGGGCGCCTAAGAATGGCAAGGGGCTTGGGCAGAGGCTGTGAGGCTGTGTGTTGGGGATGTACACTTGGGAGGGACCCCAGTTCTCTGGCCCTGCTGCCAGCCCTGAACCTGAGCCTCCCCAGGAAAAGTGCCAAGGCTATCTTGGTCTGCTCTGTTCTTCATGCCCCCATCCAGCACAGGAGCACTAGCTTGCCTCCCCACGGTCCCCCGCACGCCCGCCTCGCTCCACACTACATGTCTTTAGTCACCATATGGGCCAAGGGGGCTGAGCTATGTAGGCCAGAAGGGTTTGTGGGAAAGATCCAGAAGTAATGGCCCCAAGGCTGAGGAAATCCCCGCCCAAGGCCTGGAGCCACAGCCGTGCTCAGATAGCAGGCGGCAGGGGTGAAGGCGTTCACACAGAGGCCTGTTCTTTCTCTGGTCATCCCTCCATCTCCTGAGCAGCCAGAGGACCCAGCGAGCATCAGCAGCACCGGGGCACAGTGGTGGTGGCCAGTCCCTCTCCCAGAAGCTGAGGGAGGCTGCCATCATTTGACCATTGGCAGGAGGCTCAGCCCCAAAAGTTACATCCACGTCCTCATCCAGGCCCCCGAAAAGGTGACTGGGTTTGTAAACAAAGACTGTGGGTGTGGCAGGTGACCCCCAGCAGTGACTGGTATCTCTGAAGAACATGGGCTGGGTGTGGTATCAAAGACATGGGATCCCAGCACTTAGGAGGCTGAGGCAGAAGGATTTCTTCAAATTCAAGGCTAACCTGGACTCTAAAGTGAATTTGAAGCCGGTCTGGGCTACAATATGAGACTAAGTATAAGTCTTGGGGCTGTGGACAGGAAGGGGAGGTGACCACCTGGCCGCTTCCATACTGCACAAGGGCAGAAGCACAGGCCTTACCTTGGAAGATGATCTTGGTTCGGTCCAGGGGGGCTACTGCTGTCTTGGCAAGCGCACCGGCCAGGGCTCCGGACAGCAGGGAACTCAGCACTTGCCTGTGGTCTCTCTACAACAGAGCACCAAGTCACGGGCTCAGAAAGCAAAGTAGCCACGGCCGCACAGAGGGTGGAGGGGATGCTCACCAGAGGACCAAGACCCAGAGAAGCACCAAGTCCTTTAGTGTTGGTGTGCATGAGTGCACCTGTACGTGCGGAGGCCCGAGGCCAGCATCAGGTGTTCTCTATCACTGGTGTTTCTCAATGGATCTGCGGCTTCCTGACTCAGCTGGACTGGATGGTGAGCAGGCTCCAGGCTCCTCCAGTCTACATGCCTCCCTGCCTTAGCCTGGCCTCACAGTCACATGCCGTCACGGTTCCACACAGGTCCTGGGGTCTGAACTCAGGTCTCCAAGCTTGAAAAGCCATCTCCCTCTGAAAGACCCTAACCCTTTAGGCTTACACCCCCAAGCCTCAGGAAATGAGAAACTTCAAGTACCAGGAAATGAGAAACTAAGAATCTAGTTCCCAGGGCAACCTGACTCAGCCATTATTCAAACTCCCCTGCAACAATACAACAATGTAAAGAGATTTCTGTTAAGAGATGTGTTCAACTGTGACTGGGATAGTTTGCAAATGTTCCAGGAAGGACCACTGTGACCTTTGTGTAAGCTCCACTCCCCCCTCCCCAATACCCCCCTTGAGGTTGACGTAACTGTATCCACTGTACCCACTCTGTGATCACTCTGTGACTGTATGGGAATTGCAATCTTGTGACTTATGTGGGTTTTTCCTTTAAAAGTGCCAATGTGACTGTAGTACGATGCGACTCTTGCTCTTTGAGCAGAGTCTGCCCGACTGTATACAGCCATAATAAAAACCTCTTGCTATTGCATCAACTGGACTGGAGTCTGGGTTCTTGGGGCGCCCACTCAGGACCCTAAACTTTGGGGTCCAACACCTCAGCCCTTTTTCCTTGTCTTTCTTCTTTTTTTGTTTTGTTTTGTTTAATTTTGAGACAGGGTCCCTCTGTGCAATCATGGCTGGCCTGGAACCTGCTTATGTAGACCAGGATGGCTTCAAACTGACAGAGATCCTCCTGCTTCTGCCTCCGGAGCACTGGGATTAAAGGCATGTGCCATGTGGTTCCTTCCCCCACCCCCCACACACTTTGAGCCAGGACCTTGCTCCATAGCCCAGACTGTCCTAAATCCTCAGGTACCCAAGTGTGCACCACCATCCCTGGCCCACCTCTCCTTCCCTATTCAGCCTCAGTGTCGTTTGAAACCCTGCTTGGCCTTGCACAGTTTGCCTCTGGGGTGAGGCTGACAGTTACCCCTGCAAGTTGTCCTGAGCTGTCCTTCCAACTTCCCCGTATTCACAACCCCCTTGTGCAATCCCTGGCTTCCCATTCCCACCCTTGTTTGTATAACTACAGCGTGGCATTTTGAAGCCAATTTTATTTATTTATTCTTTTAAAATTTGTTTATTTATTTATTTATTTATTTATTTTAATTATTTACTATGTATACAGTGTTCTGCCTGCATGTATGCCTGCAGGCCAGAAGAGGGCACAGGATCTAATTTTAGACAGTTGTAAGCAACCATGTGGTTGCTGGGAATTGAACTCAGGACCTTTGGAGGAACAGCCAGTGCTCTTAACCTCTGAGCCATCCCTCCAGCCCTTATTTATTTATTTTTGAGACAAGGTTTCTCTATGTAGCCCTGGCTGTCCTGGAACTCGCTCTGTAGTCCATGCTGGTCTTGAACTCAGAGATCTGCTGCCTCTGCTTCCTGAGTGCTAGGGTTAAAGGTGTGCACCACCACCGTCCAGTACTGGAGCCAAAATTTGGAGCTGAGATCACAGTGTGCCCAGCTGGTAATTAGCCCCTCCACGGGGCTACCATAAGGGCAGAACGGCACGCAAGCAATGGCTAGCAGGCAATGTTGGGGATCCAGTGGCCACCAGGGGGTGATGCTGGGGATCCAGTGGCCAGCAGGGGACAGTGTTGGGGATCCAGTAGCTAGCAAGGGGGTGATGTTGGGGGTCTAGTGGCCACCAGGGGGTGATGTTGGTGGTCCACAGGTGGGGGTAGTGGTTAGTGGTGACTGAGGGAGTTCAATGGTAGTGATGTCTTCAGTGGGGGGGGGGGGGGGCGGGGGGGGGGCAAAAGCTGTACTGGAGGCTCTCTGGAATGCTTAATGCTTTACATTCTGTCAGGCAGTCAGCTAGCCTCAGAAAGACTATGCATAAGTACCCCATTAGTGACTTCCCAGCTGGCTCTGGTGAGTGCATCCTCTTGTCCCCCTGGCAGTCCCAGGTGCCTCCTGTAAACCCAGAGAAAGGTCAGAAGGACCATAGGGCACTGCCAGCTCAGCCACTGACCCCATGGACTTTGTGACTGGTGGTGTAGTGCTTGCCAGGCTTAGGGAGGCCTGCAGGCTGTGCCAGCCTGTGTTGTGAGTTCAGCAGGACGTCACTGGCAGCAGATGCCCACAGGGAACAAGGGTGGCCCAAGCTGACTGCTTTGCTGTTGTCAAGGTTTTAGAGATGGGTTTTTGCTTTACAGCCCAAGCAGGCTGGGAACTTATGACTCTCTGGCCTCAGACTCCTGAGGAGTGGGACTACAGAGGCATGCTGGCTCGCCCAGCCCCGCTCTCACTTTAGAGGACAGTCTCCTTCAACTGCAGCAAGACCTGCCACCTGCTCTCCATTCTTTGGTGTCCCTGCTCTCCAGTGCCTCCTGCAATCACGGGGGAGGCCTTGGCCTCCCGCCAGTGGCTGGGTCTGGCGGGATTCATGCATCAAGTAGGCTTTGATGATGCCTCAGGAGCAGGTATCTTCTCGTGATGCCTCATGGCCCTTGCTCACAATAAGCAAAGATAGAAATGGTACATGATATGTAGAGGAGTAAGGGTGGTAAGGACTGTACTGTGCTCTGCTGACCTAGTGAGGACCCCAGAGACCACCCTACAGCAGTGGTTCTCAACCTGTGGGTCCAGACCCCTTTGGATTGAATGACCTTTTCACAAGGGTCACCTAACACCATCAAAAAACACAGCTATTACAATACAGTTATGAAGCAGCAATGAAAATAATTGTATGGTTGGGGTCAGCACAACATGAGGAACTGTGTTAAAGAGTCGCAGCCTTAGGAAGGGTGAGAACCACTGTCCCACGGGGAGGGAGATGGCAGTACTTGCCTTTGAGGGGACAGCCCCAGACAGAACCGTCTCGGCATCTTCGCGCAGGCGCACCGAGCCTTCCTGCACACCATTACCCATCCCAGGCGTGGGGGACAGTGGGAGACTCAGTCCTGAGGAGCAAGAAAGGCTGGGTGAGATGAGCGGGACTTGGGATGGTGTTGCCTTCCAAAGCTGACCAGGTCAGCGCCGTGGCCTTTCCCTTACTGGACTCTTGGTTCTCCAATCCCAAGACGGAGAAGATGCCCTTGCTCTTGACGTTAGTCGGATGCTGAGGCCCCTGTGCCCTGGGCTGAGGGCTTCATCATAACAAACGTCTCTCTTTTCTGTCACTTGCACGTGACCATCAGTCTGTTTTTCTCAACTAGTGCTAGCCGAACCTGTATGCCCAGAGCACCGAGCACCAGCCCCACCACCATCCAGGGTGTCTTCCAGCATGAGTCTAGACCCCAGGGTTCTCTTCGACACCAGCTGCCTGTTCTCTGCAGAAAGAAGTTGCGTAAAGGAAGGCCTTGCTCCCTGCACTCTTCCCTGAAGACCTAGCCCAGCGCAGCCACCTGTGTTCAGGCCCCACCTTCTCAGGACACTGGACCTCAGGGGGAAGCAGGGATGGAGGAATGACAGAGATGCCACTGTGCACCATTGTTCTTGGAGGTCTCAGTCTTCATGGTTTTGCACGATCTAATCACCAAGGACTGTCACCCTACCATTTGGGAGCTGAGGCAGGAGGACCTGAGTCCAAGGCCAGTGAGCTTAAGGTCAGCCAAAGGAGAGGTGGGGGCGTGGCTCAGGGGAAGAGCCCTGCCTAGAATCCCCCAGTGAGGGGCTGGGGGCGTGGCTCGGTAGGAGAACACTGGCCTGAAACCCATCATTGAGGGGCTGGGGGCGTGGCTCAGGGGAAGAGCCCCTGCCTAGACCCCCCACCCCCACCCCCACCCGTAAGGGGCATGGCTCAGCAGTAGAGCTCTTTTTGGCCTGTAGAAGGGGCTAGTTTCTAACCCCAGCAACTTAAGAGAAAGAAAAAAGGGAAGAAAGAAAACACAAACACAAACACAACAACAACTGAGGTTGGGACAGGAAACACAAATGTGAGCTTGCAAGCAGTGCCCTGAGGTGCTCAGAGAGGGCAATCCCAGGGTAGGAAACGGATGACAGCTGGAAGGTGGAAGGAGGACATCGTGACTCCAGGACTCCACACTGACTTAAGTAGATGAGTAAGATGCTGCCGAGAGGAGAGAACTCTCCTGTGCATGGCGCCCCGAACTCCCCAGAACTTACATGGTCGAAGGAAAAAACGGACAAGCTGTCCTCTGACTTCTGTGTGTGCACTGTGGCACGTGGGTGTGAGTGCTTTCTCTCTCACACACACAACCTCCATACAAATAAATGTAACAAAAAAAAGTAAGTAAAGGTCCCCAGGAGGATGCGCAGGCTCTGAGCAGACAGGACATTTATCGAATGTGCTTGTGCGTATGTGGACTCTGGGGGCCCTGAGGCAGGCTGTGCTCCACTGTGGTGTGACAAGAAGGGTCTTCCCTTCTGCCCTGACTCTCAAACTCACCTCCCAGCGGAACTGTGAGAAACAGGATATACATGACGAAGGGACAGAGACACAGGTGTGTCCTTGCCTGGTGCATGAAACTGCCAGGGAGGAAAATGAGTGCTTACATAAAGAGGTCTCGAGCCCAGGCAGGACTGTGCACACTTCTCACTTCAATGCTCAGGAGGAGTTCAAGGCCAGCCTGGGAAACACAAGACCTTGGGGTTTTTTTTTGTTTTTTTTGTTTTGTTTTGTTTTGTTTTTTTAAAAAAAAGAAGGACTTGCCGGGCGGTGGTGGCGCACGCCTTTAATCCCAGCACTCGGGAGGCAGAGGCAGGCGGATCTCTGTGAGTTCGAGGCCAGCCTGGGCTACCAAGTGAGCTTCAGGAAAGGCGCAAAGCTACACAGAGAAACCCTGTCTCGAAAAACACAAAACAAAAACAAAACAAAACA